>PVKB01006164.1:0-71535 GCA_004027205.1 Ctenodactylus gundi | reverse complement strand
CCCGCGCCCGGCGCCCGGCCCTTCGCGGTCCCGCTCCGGGCTGCCCCTAGGAAAGCGCGGCGGCCCCACGGCCTGCAGGGATGTCGCGGAATGGCCTTCAGCAAGAGAAATCCACGTGGGAGCCCGTGGAGCGCGGTGACAGCGCGAGCCGGAGGCGTGCGCCTCCCCTGGGCCGCGCTCCCACGCCCGCCGCACTCAGCGACAGCAAAACTTAACAATTGCGGACGAGTTGTTGAACGTCCACTAGTGGTTGTCTTTCCTTCTCCCGCCCCGCCCACACTCCGGAATCCCAGGGGCGTGGCGTGTGCCTATAACCCCAGCGCTGGGGACGCTGAAGGAAATTGGAAGGGCAGCCTGAGCTACAGGTTCAGGGGGGTGCAGTGGCACCTTATCTTAATAAAAGCCAAAAAACAGCAAACGTAAGGACATTTAAATGTAACTTATTTAGTACCTTTTGTGTAACAGGAAAACAGGTATGACTTAATATTTACATTTAGATTCTCAAACTCTCCAACCCTCAGTTTCTCTGTTCTTACAGAAGTTGGTGGTTATATTTGGTACGGGGTAAGTGATGATTTTGTCAGTTCAGAACAGCCATTATTTATCTACTGGACAAGACATTTTGAAGATTCCCTTGTAACATGTGGAACTGTCCTAGGGAGACCGGGTCCTTTCCACACCTAGTGTCAGGGTTAAGTGGATTCTGTTTTCCTCTAAGTTGAAGCACAATCCAGAGCCGTTTGAAGCTCCTGTTCGGGCTGGGTTATGTGGCTCCTGGTGGCTGCCTGAGTTTTAGACCTGCACCTGAGGCCGGTGTTACGAACCAGTGAATGCAGAAAGAGTAGTTCAGAAAGTTGATAAACCAAACTGTTTATTATAAGACTGAAAAGGTTCTAAAACTTAGCTTCTCTCTAAGTTACCCAGAAATTATAAATAAGCACAAACTAAGAACATGGCATTCTAAAGTGATCTTTCAGATTATATAAATTTCTTGATTTACAATTAATTTACAGTCTTCAGCAAAATAGTGAGAATGACCACTTTAAGGCCCCAGCATTTTTCTCCATGTATGACAGCAGTACACACTCAGGTGATGGCAACAACATCAACTGGAATCTAGGTTTAAAACAGAACCAAGGGAGAATGTTGCGCAGCCGGTCATTAACAGTGTTGGTCGAAACCTCAAAAGCAGGAGTTCCTTCCGGGTGACCTCTCTATCTACGCACATCTCAGTAGGAAGCAAATGTCCAAAGGAAGTCGTACTTCCCCTTCTTCAGTGGTCTTCAAAGCTTTACTGATTTGGAATTCAGAGTACTTTAAAGAAGGAAAGATATATGGAAGGAAATGAGTATTATGTGAACATTGATTCATAAAATATTGCATGTTTGATTTAAAAAATGAATCCACTGTGTCAAATAAATTGTGGAAATCCTTGTATACTATGTAGTGATTAAATATGATGCTGGAGACACATGTACATTTTTAGTCAAAGGATTGTCCACAAAGACATTCCTAAACTATAAAGCAAATGACAAAATGATATGCACAGTCTCATCCCATTTCGTTATATATTACATATGGTATTTAGATATACATACATGTTTGTATGTGTGAATGGAGAAAAAGTAAACTTTCCAAAATGTCAAGTCGGTATATCTGTGTGGTAAGTTTATGGCTCATTTTATCTGGTTTTGATTGTGTGTACTTTCTGATTTTTACGTATTGTTGTAATTGAAAATGTGTTACTTATATAATAAAAAGGAAATTATTTTAAATGAATGCTGGAGGTGGCTCTGTTATTTTCATATAGATAGTATTTAAAACCGTGGCCAAGTGAAGGAACACTAGGTAACTCGCAAGCACAAGCGCGGGTTCCAGCTCAGGGTGGGGACCAGTTAGGCCTCTCTGCCTGGGAGGGAGGGGCACCACTGCAGGGAACTTGGTAGATGTGGTGCTGGAAGGATGAGATATTTCTGGCTGACTGTCTGAAATAGGGAGCTGGTTGAGAGCGAACAGTGAACGCAGGGAGAACAGTGACAGCAATCTCTTCAGAGCAGGGGGAGAGCTGGTTGCCCTGCGGCCCTGGGAGGGTTGTGCCACGGGTCTAAGGGACTGCTTGAGGCTTGTTAGCCTCATACATTGCAGTCAGGCGGCACCTTGTGTGCTTGCCTTCTGTCACCCGTGTGCGGGGGACCTACACGGTGACTTGCCCAGGAAGCTGCCCTGCAGAGTGTTCTCAGATCAGAGTGTTGGGTCCTGATGTTTCTCAGTAGCTTCTCCCATCCCCGCCTGAAGCCTATTCTGACTTTTAAGATTTAATTTAGAGGTCAACCTCTATAGTAAGCTGAGGGAAGTGCTGCTACTGACTGCGCCAGTTGCAATTGTGTCTGCAAACCTGTTTCTAAAATTAGACTGTGGATTCTTTGGGGGCTAGAAGTCAAATATCTTTATCTTTAGCCACTGTATTGCTAATAGAAAGCTTAATAAAAAGCTGTAGAAGGGCTGGGGATATAGCTCAGTGGTAGGGCACTTGCCTAGCATAGGTGAGACCCTAGGTTCCATCCCTGACGCCAACGCCGCAAGCAAGCAAAAGGGAAGAGGGAGCTCAACAAACGTGCTGAAAGAAGGAGAGCGGAAGAGAGGGCTGCAGAGAGCGAGTCTCCGTTTAAGACGGGAGGAGTTCAGAGCTCAGAAAAGTAAACACAGGTCCTCTGATTCCAAATCCTGCTTACAACAACAACCAAGAATTACGTATATTTGCTTTATTATCAGCCACAAGATTAGAGAAAGAAAAACAACACGTTTCATTTGCTTATCCTGATTGTCCCAGTATAGTTATTAATCCCCCCTGTCAAGCTCCAGACTGCCCTCTGTTTGGACAATAAATTATATGGCCACTCTCGCGTCAGTCTTCCCTCTGAGTCTCTCTCCTCTAAAAACATAATTCCCATGGGCACGTCAGAAGCTGGACGCAGTTGTCAGTGGACGCTGAGTATTGAACTGGGCTGGGTCAGTGACAGAGATCCCAGCACTCAGAACGATCTGCAAACTGGAATTCAGAACTTCCACACAGTTTTCATGTAGTATCAGATTCCCTCTTCTGGCCATTCCTCCACATGCTTAAAATTTTATATCCAATTGTAAACTGAACTATATGTACATATGTATACTTAAATTATTTGTTCCTCTTGCTTTTGTTACAATTTTATTGCTTATATATACTAAAAAAACAAAAAAATTGTTGCGGTGCTGGAGATTTAAGCCTACAAGGCATGCCAGGTAAATGCTGTCCCAGTGAGCCACAACACCAACCCCAAAACAGTTCTACCAGCTTTATTGAGTATAGTTTACGTATCCCAAAATTCCCTATTTTAAGTGTTCAACAATTCCTAATAAATTCAAAAATATGCAGCCAATATCACAGTAATTAGATTAATTTTTAACAAATGAAAATCGTGTCTATTGAGCTTTATATCATATGATTATATAATAGATGTAGCCCATCCCCAGACGTACACTTCCTAACACTTTTTTCTCTTTCTCCTTCTCTCCCTGTCTTTTCTCTCAACACTTCAATTTTATAATAACATATCTGTCTCAGGAAATAACTTCATCTCAACCCTTAAAAAAATAAATGAAAGTTTTTGAGCAAGATGCAACCTTAGCAGTTTTTTCCCACAACACACTCTATCTTTTGTTTGCATGAAATGGTGAGAGAAATAACAATAAGTGAGATCAGAACTCTCTCCCAAGAGTAGGAAAATATTAGTAGCTGATGCCTGATGATTTATTTACATTCTGAGAGACATTTTACCTCCTGGGCTTCTTTTGTGACTGTCACCAAGCTTTATACCTCTTTAGCTAGCTAATTGTACTTTGTGGTAACTGCTAAGTAGACATTTTACCTTTTCATTTAAAGACACTTCTCTGGATGAAAAGAGAAGACAATCCACACAGCTTTAGGGGAACCCATGGGTCTTATGTTCCCATGGGTCCTCTTAGTTTTCACCATAGATTCACTTTATACATACAGATTCCAGATTTAAAATTGTTCTCTTCTTTTATCAGAGAATTTAATGACATATGATCATGACGGTCATGCCTCAGATTAATTGAAATCTTTCACTCTTAGGTTTTTACTAATAGTATAGTAGTATAATAGTATAAAGTATAAATAGTATAGTATAGTATATAATAGTATAAAATCAATTACTCTGCTAACTAACAGGACTGAAATTTCTAGTATCAATATGATGAAATTGAAACTAAAAAAATAATACAGTTGATCAATGAATCAGAGTTGTTTTTTTCAAAAGGATAAATAAGATTGATAAACCTCTAGCCAAACTCACCAAAAGAAGGACAGAAAAATTCACCTTAATTCAATTAGAAATCAAAAAGGTATAATCACAGCAGACACAGTCAAAATTCAGAGAATTATAAGAAACTATTTGAATAGTTTCAAATTCCAAAATCCAGGAGAAATGATTTAATTCCCATACACAGACAGTACACCAGAAATGAACCAAGAAGATATTAAAAACCCTGAATACAGTAATAACCAACGATGAAACTGAGACAGTAATAAAAGGTCTACCAATGAAGAAAAGCCCTGAACCTCACATATTCAGGGCAAAATTCCACCAGAACTTCAGGGAAGAGTTGGTGCCAATGTTTCTCAGTCTTCCATGAAATTGAAAGGGAAGGAACACTGCCAAACTCCTTCCTGGAAGGAAGTATCACCTTGATCCTCGAAAGACCCAACCACATAAAGATCCAACACAGAAAACTCTGGGCCAATTTCCTTTATGAATATTGATTCAACTCAAAAATCCATAATAGATACTTGCAAAAAGAATGGAACAAATTATTTAACACATCATATACCATGACCAGGATGGCTTCATCCCAGGAACTCAAAGCTCATTCAATGTACATAAATCAATTAATGTAGTACACCACATTAACACATATGTCACATGATCATCTCAATAGAAGCATAAAATACAAGATCCCCTCCTGACCAAAACTCTGATGAAAATAGGTATAGAAGATGTTTTGGTTACTTATTCATTGCCATGACAGACTATCCAACATCCACAGTTTAAGAGAGGAAAGCTTTATTTTAGCTCACAGAGAAGATCTCACACAGTCCGTTCATAGGCAGCCAGCAACAACCATGGAAGCACACTGTAAACCAGGCTGGAGAACTGCTCACTTTGTTGCAGACAGAAAACAAGCCAGGCAGGAGTGAAACGATGTCTGGGGTCTCAGGCAAGGCTGGAGCTTTCCCAGGAAGAATCTGTAACAATGTTTCTTCTTCCTTCACTGAATTCAAACGGCAACTGGGCCCCCTACATCCAGGGTGGGTGTCCCTCCCTTACTTTCTGGCCGTCAAGTCAACAATATACTTGAAATCTCTGCTCCCGGCACCTACTCCCTCCCCTTTCTCCTCCCCATGTCTCAACAAATTGACACAATTTCTCTAGGTCAAACCTCAAGCATCCACACCTTCCAGCCCAGGCTTATCTCCCAACAGCACAAGGCTCCACAGTTGTTCCATTACATTCAAATACTTGAGCATTTCAGGGGACAGTTCAGGTTCAGACCATAGCAGAAAGATCTTACCTCAAGCTGACAAAAGCAATTTATGACAATTCTACCATGTACATTACCCTAAGTGGGGACAATCTGAAAGCATTTCCCCTCAAATCAGGAACAGGACAAGAGTGTCCACTCTCACAACTTCTATTCAACATAGTGCTCAAAACATTAGCCTGAGCAATCAGACAAGAGAATGGATTGAGGGAAATTTGTATATGAAAGGAAGAAGTCAAATTATTCTTATTTGCAGATGACATAATCCTTTACATAGAGGAACCCAAAAACTCCACCAGAAGGCTCTTAGAGCTAATAAACAAATTCAGCCAATTGCAGGATATAAAATCAATACACAAAATAGCATTCCTCTACAGCAACAAACAGAGAAAAAGAGATCAGAAAAACAACTCCATTCACAGTAGCCTCAAAGAAAATTAAATATCTAGGTATCAACCTAACTAGGGAAGTGAAGGGCTCTATACTGACAATCAGAGCACTCTAAAAAAAGAAATCAAAGAGAACACTAGAAAATGGAAATACAGGAGGGGGTCTTGGTCTTCTATTCTCATAGACTGTTGCTGTGGCTGCCTCAGGTTCTTTCAGTTTCTTTTGGTTGCTTCCCTTCAGGGGGCTGGTGGCTCCTCAGATATGGAACTTACAGGACATCCACCAGCATCTCAATCTTGGCCTCCTTGGTGAAGAGAAAGTCGTCATCCACCCAGAGAACATATCTGTGGGTGACCTGAGAGATGGCCAGGTTCCTGCTGGCAAACCAGACCTGAAAGTGGGAGAGGGGAGCATAGACAGAGAGACAGACAGGTAGGCCATAGCTTGGGAAGAATCATGGAGATGAGGGATCGATCTGACCTTGAACCTACACATCAGGATCCTTGGGATGTCAGACACCTCAAGTCATTTCTAAGGACTCCTGTTTCCACAATGTAATGCAAGTGCTGGGAATCAAATTCAGGGAGTCACAAGTCTGGGCAAGTGTATGCAACCTTCTGAAACTGTGAGCTACAGAAATCCTTCCTCCCTTAATTTGTGGATATTGGTTAATCTGTCACAGTAACAGAAAATAACTAAGACAGAAATTGGTACAAGAGAAGTGGGGTTATTGTTGTGACTTTACCTGACCATGTGGTTTGGAAACCTGTGGAACCGGTGGTGTGGTGCATAAGAGTTTGGAAAAGTTTGAAGATGCTGATTGGAGAAGACTTGGAGTGCCCTGAACTGAGCTTGATGGGAGATTCTGGTCCAAGCTCAGAAAACCAGAATGCTCATAGAAATGTAGATTTTAAAGGTCCATGAAGTTTTAGATGGGAAGGAGGACTTTATTGGCAATTAGTCTAAAAGCCAGGCATGCTATTCTATGGCAAAAAGTGTGTCAGCATTTTGCCATTGTCTACAGATTTTCACTGAAGCTGAGATTAAGCCCAGTGAACTATTTAATCTGGAGGAGGAAACTTCAAGCCAATCTAAAGTTTGGATTGTTGCATGGGTACTGCTTGCAGCTTTTAGCCAGCTATACATTGAAAAACATGAAAAATGGCAGAGAAAAATGATGTAAGAAGCTTGAAGCAGTTTTCAAGATTGGAAGAGGTTGCAAAGGTGTGCCAAAAGAGCACAGGGATGATAAAGAGATTAGCATTAAAAAGAATTCAAGTACTTGGAACCAGGACTGTAAAAAAAAAAAAAAAAGATTTCTTGAGTGTGTCTCAGTAATCAAGAAGATCTCATCCTTTACTGATTAAAGGGTGCATAGGCACCACGTAGGGCCAAACAGAGAAGTGTTTGCCAGAGTTCAGCCACTGGAATTAAGAAATAAGAAAGGGGCGCTCACCCTGGACATGGAGAACCCAAATGGCAGCTTAAAATAAGTAAAGGAAGAGTAACATTGTTACAGCTTCTTCCTGGGAAAGTTATACCCTTGCCTGAATCTCCAGACATGGGCTTGGCTCCTCCTTCACTTGGTTTCTGTCCGCGATGCCCAAAGCAGCTGTACAGCCTCTGCCATGTGCTTTCACCATTGTTGGCTGCCTATAAACAGACTGCGTGAGACTTTCTGGAACTGTGAGCTAAATAAATCTTTCCTCCCTTTAAAAAAAAAGAGGAAGAAAGAAAAGAAAAGAAAATGGAAATACATTCCTTTTTGGCCATACTACCAAAACTGATATACAGATTTAATGCCTTCTAGATCAAGATAACAACAACATTTTTCATAGAACTAGAATGATCCAAAAATTTATATGAAACTACTAAAGACCCAGAATAGCCAAAAAAACCCCCAAGCAACAAAACAAAAATAGGAAGTATCACAATACCAGGTAATTATATTACAAAGCAACAGTGATTAAAAATGACATGGTATTGGCGCAAGAAGAGTCAAGTACAACAATGTAACAGAACTGAGGATGCAGAGATATCCCCTAGTACCTTAATCCATCTGATCCTCTACAAAGGGGCCAAAAACATATGCTGGAATAAAGAAAGTCTCTTTAACAAATGTTGCTGGGAACACTGGCTAACCACATGAAGAAGAATTAAGCTAGACCCACTACTTTCCCCATACACCAAAATAAAATCAAAATGGCTCAAAGACTCAGACATTAAAAATGGAAACATTGAACTTGTTGGAAGAAAAAAAAAAAGGTAAAATCTTTGAAGAAATAGGCATAGACAAGGACTTCCTTAATAAAACATCCAGATTGCAGGAGATGAACCAAAAATCAACAAATGGGATTATCTCAAATTAAAAATCTTCTGTACAGCAAGGGAAACAACAGAGTTAAGAAAGAACCAATGTAATGGGGAAAAAAATTGCCAGCTACTCCTCAGAGAGAAGACTATTACTAAGAATATACAGAAAACTGAAAAAAATAGACCCTCTAAAATAAAGGATCCAATCAAAAAGTGGGAATATGAAATGAATAAGGAGTTCTCAGAAGAAGTTCAAATGGCCAATAAAGACATGAAAAAAATGTTCAACATCTTTAGTAATCAGAGAACTTGCAAATGAAAACACTGAGGTTCCATCTAACTTTAGTGTGACTGTGTCACTAAAATTCAGACTGATTGTGATGACCAGAGTGACTCCATTTTGTGGTGCTTATGCTATTCAAGTTATGTGTTTATTGTATAAGTTAGTTAAACTTCTATAATTTCTGTGACTTCTGTTAATTGTATCAAATGTAAAGGTGCTGTAAAAGCCCCTGACTTCTGTAACCTTATAATGTAATTCTTTGTACTTTTGTAATTCTGTAATTTTCCATAACCCCAAGGTGTTGTAACTTTCTGTAACTAGGTTGTGAGTTAATCTTGTCATAAATGGTACCCAGTAAATTCCCGACTGCACTCCTAACTCTGCTGGCTTGCCAACATAAAAGGTTGCTGGTGTTATAAGGCCCCAGGATATAACTCCTCCAGCCTTAAGGCCAGACAGGTAACAGTCTACCAGAGTGGAATGTGCTAGAAGTCACATATCTCCCACCAAAGATGACCTCTGGGTGTCAGATTACAACTGGCTACTTTATATCATGTAACAAGTCCACTGAGAGAAAGAACTATGGATCTGATTGGTTACTTTAAGGTGATGTATTAGCCCACCCAAAATTAGTATCTATTTGTCAAAATATCCTTGGCTGCTATATAGTTGTGATTGGCTGCCATGAAATGATGTAAAATCACTTCCTAATGTCTTTATAAACCCTACGTTAAGCTTGCTCACTGCTGCTCTCTGGAAATTCACTCAGTCCAGGGACAGCCTAACCAGAGTCCATCAGCCTGGCCATAATAAAACTTACCTTGCTCCAATTGGCACTTGGAGGCCTCTTGATTTCAACCTATAACACTAGTAAGAATGGCTGGTACTACAATTCAAAAAACAACAAACGATGGTGAGGCTGTGGGAACTCTCCTACATTGGTGGTGGGACTGCAAACTGGCACAACCACTATGGAAAACAGTGCAGAGATTCCTGAAAAAACTGAGAATAGATATCCCATTGATCCAGCCGTACCTCCTCTGGGTATCTTCCTATTTGGGCTACTTATTTATTGCTGTGACAAAATACCCAACTTCCATCACTGAAGGGAGGAAAGATATACTTAGCTCACAGTTTCATAAGGTGTCTCACACACACAGTCCATTCATGGGGCAGCCAGCAACCATCCCGGCACGGTGCAGGGGCAGAGGCTGGAGAGCTGCTCACTCTGGAGCAGACAGAAGCCAAGTGAGGCGGAAGCGAAGATGATGAGCTTTCCCAGGAAGAAGCTGCAACAGTGTTTCTTCTTCCTTCTTTTGGGCAGAGCCCCCGACACGGTAGGTGCCCTCCCTGCATTTCCTAGTTCACAAGTCAGTAACAAAATACCTGAAGCTCTGCTCTGGGCCCCCACCCCCATCACCACAAATTGATACAATCCCTTCTGGTTAAACCCTAAACATCCTCCCCTTCCAGGCAAGTTCTGCCTTCCGATAACACACAGTTCCAAATACATAAAGCTCTTCAGGGCCCACTCAACATCCAGACCATAGCACTTTCCAAAAATCATTATATATACATATATATAGGTATATATATTTTTATTATATATATGTCATTATACAAGAGTAATCTACACATATCCAACTTAATAGCAACATAATTTATAATAGCCAGATTTTCAAGGAAGCCAATATGTCCAACCACAAATGAGTGGACAAATAATAAGATGTGCTATATTTACACAATGGAATACTACTCTGCCATAAAGAAAGATAAATTTGAATAATCTGTAGGAAAATGATGTACCTTGAGACTATTTGCTTAGCAGTGAGTCAGATGCAGAAAATTAAATATCACATGGCTTCTCTGAGAAAAACAAACCATAAAAAAACATAGAAGAGATATGGAAGAAAGTAAGAAGATAGACTTTGTGGAGAGGCATAGGGGAGGTGGGTGGAAGGGGAAAGGGACACAATAAGTAAATAAAAATGAATAAATAAATAGAAAGTAGACTCAAAAATTATTTTTAAAAGGTATATACCTGTTAATCCCCAGTGAAAAGCTATAGAGTTTGTTCTGTTGTCTTGTTTTGTTTTTTGTTTTCTGCCTAAGGACCCCAGGAATAATATTCAAATTTTTGGATTTGATTTCATGATTTCAAAATATTAGGGGTTTAGAGAAGTGGTGGATTTGAAATCTGGCATATTTTACGAAATAAGGATTATTCTCATCATTCTGAAAGGAAGGATTACTGTTTGAACTTCTCAAGAGTAGGAAGAAATTGTTTTCAGAATAAATGACCATTCCATAATTGTGTTCTGTTTAACAAGTTAGGCTTGTCCACTATCCTCAATTAAGAGCACATTCTCATCTGAGTAGAATTATCTTTCATATACACAATTGAATTAAAGAAAAATGTTTTAGTATTCAGCTGAAAAAGGGAGAATCTTGCCACTTGTGATGACATTTATTATCCTAGAGAATACCATAAGTGAAATCATACAGATAAGCAGATAAAAACATTGCATGGTTTCAATTATATGAGGAATGCACAAAAAGAAGTCTAATATACCAAGACAGAAACGCAAACAGTGATTAGAAGTGGCAGGGAAAGGGGCAAAGGACACACAAGATGTAGGTAAAAGAATACAGTACAGCAGGTGCGGAGACCAGTAAGCCGAGTTCTAACGTATATCATGAAAGCTACATTAAATACATTAATTGTATTATATTTTTGTTACAATTTTTCATTTTGAGGTGATTTTAGATTTTAACAAATTAGACTAGTACAAAAAATTGCAAATACCTTTCAAAATAGATCCATCAGCTGCTGACATTTAGATATATCTGCTTTTATCATCCTCTTTGCTACACACAAACACACTTTTTTTCTAATGAGTACATATGTCTAAGACAGTTAATCTTTTATCCCCAAACACATCAATGAGTTTTTCCTTGGAACAAAGATGTTCAGCTAAATAATCATATTACAGACAATAAAAATTAATATTGATATAATACCACTATCTCACCTATGAATTTTATTTATGACATAGTCAGACCGTTAGAGTACTGGTCTGCTTGAGCTGCCACAACAAAATACTATGAACAAAGTGGCTTAACCAAGAGACATTTATTTCTTCCAGTTCTGAAAGCTAAGAACACTAAAACCAAATGCTGGCAAACTTGGTTTTGGTGAAGGCTGTGTTCCTGGCTTGGAAATAGCCACCATCTGGCTGTTCTTCACACGAATTTCTCTGGAGAGCTGGAGAGTTTGGAGAGACACCTTCAGTCCATACAATTAACAGCTGATCTTAGACCTCCCGGCCTCCAGAACTACAGAAATGAATGTGCTGCTTAAGCCACCCAGTCCGTAGGATCCCATATGGCAGCTCAGCAGACCAATACACTAATGGTTGCAATACTGTCCTTCTTAGCAAGTTTCTGTGCCCCACCCTGCCATGTGTTTTGATAAACATTTCACATGCATATGTCCATCTGCCTAAGGAAGTTTAAGCAACATGAGTATTTGCTTCCATATTGCACTTCTGAGACTGCTGCAGGTGGTCTGCACACAGGAGATGCCCAATGAATATTTCTTGATTGAATAGTTTTCACCACTTAATTGCATTTACAGTTTGGAGCAAATAGCCACTAAATGAACTGTTCCTTAATGGCCTGTGTTGTCTCTCAACAGAACAGATTTTCTGTTTTTCCATGGAAATAATAAATATTCATACTGTATTCACATATATAATTTTTAAAAGTTTATTATGATCAACAACAAAGCTCCCAAATCCCTTCAGGATTAAAAATTCAACCTTGTGTCAGGATTTTAAAGGAGTTTTAGTATCTTGACTCCAATGTGCATTATCACCATATAGTTTCTTCAAACTAATGTGGGCCGCTTGCCATTCATTCTCTGAGATGCCCTTGATTTTCTATTCTACAGTCTTTACTCACTCTTGTTCTCTATGCCTGAGTTGAAATTCCTCCATCTCCAATAATCAAAATCATTCCAACATGGAAACCCAATATTGGAGTAGGGAAAAGATTCAATAGTTCTTGCATCTCATTTATTCCACAAATATGATTGTGTACCTACTGCATGCCAGCTACTCTACTACGTGCTTGAACTATGGTAGCAAACGAGGCAGAGTGGTTTCCTGCCCCTTAATGACCTTTCCTCTGTTGATTGGGTTGGTCCTCTATTCAGAAAATTTGAGTCCAGGTTTCTATTTCTTGTTTTCCTGATGTGATTGTACCATGATCGGCCATTTTGCCAACGAGAATTCCTTTCCTTTTTAGACAATTTCACAGTCGGTAGATGCATACCAATTCGTTACCTCATTTCATCCTAATCCATAAGTGTAAAGATAAATCTACTCCCATTGTACAAAAGAAGGAACTGAAATTTAGAGGTTAGGTTAACCAACTTAGGCTGTTGTCTTTGGTCTTCTCTTCGATGTATAGTTCAATTTTACCACCTCCTTCATCAACAAATAGAAGTTAACAGATAACAATTCACTGTATATTTCAAAAACCTAGAAGAATTTTGAAAATTCTCACAATAAAGAAATAGTTTTTGAGGATGTAAATATGTTTTGTCTGACTTAGACTTTACATTATATATATATATATATATATATATATATATATATATATATTATATATATGTTTTTGAACATTATATAATTTCCCATCAGTCTGTAGAATTTTTGTGTCTTCTGTACCATTTAAAGCTTTGCAAATTACCAAACAAAACTTGGTATGGAGGAAGGTAAATATTATTAGCTCTACTCTATAAAAGAAAAATATTTCACACTGACATCAGTGACATTGGATGGCAATGACTTGTTGCAAAATGAATGCAACTAGTGGCAACTGAAAATAAAAATCTGACTTCTTCCACAAAGAAAAAAATAAAGCAGATATAAATGCCTTGAGAGAAAATAAGATATTTGATGAAATTTACTTGAATTTGGAATTTAATCTGTTGATGACTTAGCCCTTACTTTATAAACACTTAAAATTTAAACAACTAGTATTAGAATTTGTTAAGATTTGATTTCCTGCGCTCTTAACCACCCTTTCCTCAATGACTGGGGCCTCAACTCAAAGAATTTGACTCAAGGTTTCTATTTGTTGTTTTTTGAATGAAGTATTTGACTTAAGGTTTCTATCTGTTGTTTTTTATGAAGCAATATAATACTTTAAAATGCAAATTTAAAATATTTTTAAATATAAAAAATATTTATAAGAATTATTTTTAAATGGAAATAATTCTGTATTTTCAGATTTATCAGCTCTGTTAAAGTAACAGTATTTCAGAACTTCTAGGAGGAGAAAAGAAGAAAAAAATCACTAACTCACAAATTCTAATGTACTGCTTTTGGCTTGACAGTGTTTCTTTAATTTTGATTTTTTTTGTAATACATTCACTGTTATGTTTGTTTTTTATCCTTTCAATCTGTCATTTATTGTACTTGTGCCACTTAACTTGAAAAATAGCATTTTTAGCTCAGATAAAGAACTATAATAATTATCTGAGATGTGTACTTTTTTAAAGTGGGGATCAAACCAAGGCTCTTTGCACTGAGCTGTATCTCTCCTTCAGCTTGTTTCATCACATGCAATGTTTTGCATTATTGAGATTAAAACTCTCACCTATGTCCTATTTATACATTTCTGTATTTCTGCATATCCTGAAATAGAGGTCTTGGAATCACAAAACCCAACTTAAAAACCCAGCTCCACCTACTTACCACCATATGCAAAAGCAAATGCAAGTTTGATGGAGCCCAGAACATTTATAATTTGAGGACCCCTCAAAATTAGGAGCACACCAATTATTGCTTTGGGATGAAAAAGAGAATCATGTTTTGGAGATACGAAGATTTTGATTTCTTTTTTTCTTCTGAGATTCTTTCAGAAAAGTTTTACTGGTCGCAATCTGCTTTCCCTTTCTGCCATCCCACATCATGAGACTCCCGGTTCGCAGAGACCAATTTAGTCCTCACATTTAAACTTCACTCACTGTATAATAAATTCACTTCTGTCACTATCATCTTGAGCAGGTTAAATAAGTTCTATGGACTTGTCTATAAAATGAATCCATTATATTTGCAGAGGTTACAGTAAGAATCAAGTGGAACCACACAGAAAGTAGTTCACAAGATTGTGGAGCTCTACCCCAGGCGATTATTATTTCAGTTATTTCTGTCCCAATGCCAATGGTCAGGACGTGGAGACTGCAGAAAGAACACGCAGCAGTGCTTTGGCTTCATGGAGAGACCAGTTCCTCTCCATTCCATTATTTTCATTTTTCAGCAAACAATCTATGCCTTCCTCGCTTATGTCCCTTGCAGTGGATTATTAGAATAGCAAATTTTTTGTGCTTCTACAACTTTTTCTCCAGCAACTCACAGCCAAATAAGAATTAGGTAAAATAATTTATGGAGTTGTTCCCCTTGATTATTTCTACTGAAAATAATGCTTAATAAAATCTGAACTCATGCCCCCCCATCTCCAATCCCCCAGACACACCGAATCACTAGAACAGAGGTTAGAGGACTCAAGAGATTCAACGGCTCTGCCTTGTAAGCAGACGGGCCTTTCATGACTTAGTAGCTTCTAATTTGGAGCAATCTCCACTGGGTCTCCCGCCCAAGCTGGTCTGCATATAGAACAAAAGCCTGGAGACGTGTGTGTTTCACGCCCCACTGGAGCTGCTCACTGCCAGGGCTGGACCCCCTGGTGGCCTACAGTCCTCAGAGAGACCTGCTGCCCTGGGTGATTTGCCTTTCGGAAATCAGTACACGGAAATCCAGTTTAGACCGCATATAAACGTTTCCTTTCATACCCCTGGGATGCTGCCCCTGTCCATTCATAAATAACCCACCAAGGCTTCTATTAGTTATTTCCTGTTCCTGCTTCCTCACCAAGAAAGACATCTTTTCCTGTGTTGCTATGAAAACCTGAATGTGACCACTGAAAGTTGTACCTAAACCAGTTTTATTCCACAGTTTACAACACAGATCGCTCTATCAGCTACGAAAAAATAATACACAAGCTTGGAAAAGGAGTTAATATTCTGACAGGTGAGCAATGCCAGGTTGGCACGTTTTATTTTAAACAATGAACCTATTTTAGTCCTGCCTTTGTGAAAGAAATGCCTCTGCACCTCAGCCCCAGCCCCAGCGCTACATTAATGCGTGGAGTAACGAAAGACAGGACAGAAGGGGAGAACTGCAGGGCGAGCAGGAAAGTTGAATCAAAGGCAGAGGTTGAACATCCTCTTGCAAGCACATCTGGGGCAAGAGGACAGAAAGTAAATGTCCCATAGCAACCTTGAGGAAGCAAAGTACCAACGAATTTTAAAGAGAGGACAGTCAAATATAGCCATACTATCCATAATTTCTCTATCTAAATTTTTGTCTAAACCAAGTTTTCTCTTTCTCAACTATTAAAAAGAAATGTACTGTTACGTTTTAAGTACTTGGAGACAGTTACATACATATAAGTAACTTTTTACAAATATTTAAACATCTAGTAATGCTGTACCCTGTAAGAGCAGTAATTGACCTCAATTTTTAAATTAAATTTCTAAAAGTAGAAAAAACTTTCTTTGTGAACTTTTGATGTTTTGGTAAGCCTCATCATTTTATCTTCCTTAAGATACTTGGCCTTGGCCATTTAGTTCTCTGCCAAAGACATGAGAAATGTGTATTAATATCTACTACTACTCTTCCTAAGGATTCAGCCCAGTTTTCTTCTCCACATCTTGAATTTTAGCTTCCATGTTCTCGAAACATCAAACTGAAGTTATTTTTTTAATGTCAGCATAGCTTTATGAATCGTGATCCTAATGAGAGAAGCCCCACCTAGTGCCTGGGAAGAATGCTTTCCACATACATGGATGTGCATGGTTATTTATGGGATAAATTAATGAATAGCATAGAAACCCTCTATCATGCTTTAAAAAGTTAAAAATAATGTAATTTAGTAGATAAAAAGAGCATTTAAGATAAGATCTACCTTGCATGGGTCCCTCTGGATCACTCTTTTCACTGATCATAACTTATAAGTATTATGTAGAATGTCGTATCTATTCTATTGTTCAATATATGCCCATGAATCATATATATCTTCCAAAATTACTATTATAATTTCATAATGGCCTTATATGGGAAACTAAATGACTAACTCTACCAAAAGTGTGAACATCTGAATCCCTAGAACCTGTGAATGTGCTATCTTACATAGGAAAAAATGGATTTTGCAGATGTGCTTAAGGGTCTTGGAGATAAAGTGATGGCTCTGGTTTACCTGGGTGAACCCAAGACAATCACCAAGGTCTTTATGGGACAACTTTGACTATAGAAGAGGAATATCAGTGGAATGTATTAGGGGTGTGTGTGTGTGTGTGTGTGTGTGTGTGTGTGTGTGTATTCTTCTCTAGAGCTGACCTGACATTAATTTACTGAAACTGATTTAAAACTTTCAGCATACAGATTATAAAGTCAGAAATTTGTGTTGCTTCCGACCACTAAACCTGTTATAGTATGTTGAAGCAGCAGCAGGAAACTAATACAGCCAACAATAGTGTAATAGTTTTTCATCTGAAACAAAGATATCTAAGATCTTATTATTCCAAACTTCTATTATCCAAAAAAAAAGAGCACAGTAACGAGTGGATTTTTCTGAAGCAAAAATGACAAAATGATGGGTCAGAGATAGTTGGGTGACAAGAAACCACCAACCTATAAGGTAAAATTGTCTAACAGTACCCAGAAACAGAATCCACTGAGACTCTCTATTATATTATTTATAAAGTAAATAAATTTATAAAGTAAATTACCAACTAACTACCATTATATGCCTTAGAGTTCCTTATATTCTTTCAGTAAACTCAAGTCTCCTTTCAGTAAACTTGAACATTTAATGATAAGAGGACAAAATATGTTGATAATTACAATAACATCCCTAAATGTATATGCTGGGTTCGATTTCTCTAGATGCAATATAGATTAACAAATTACAGATATTTGTATAGGAAGTTTCTGCTAGAACTATCTACAGTTGGTAATTCTGAACAAGGAGGACAAAGGCTTTGTCCTCCCTCTTCTAACACTTCCCAACCAGATGGAGATACAGCGGTCATGAACCCTGCAACATGGACTCTGAGAACACACTGTTTCAAAGACACTCGAAGAGGGGAGCTAAGGCACACATAAGTGGCTTTAAAAGAACAACTGAAAGCAATGACACATGTGGGACAGATAAGTTACAATGGCAATTCAGAAGAGGCAGTTTTTCCAGTTGAGGGATATCTTGCCTCATTGCATGAATTATTGTTGTTGTTGTTGGAGGTACTGAGGATTGAACCCAGGACCTTCCCACTGAGCTACATCCCCCACCCAGTTTTTATCTTTATTTTTGCAAAGGTCTCATTAAGTTGTTAAATTGCCCAGGCCGGGCTCAAATTTGTAATCGTCCTGCCTCAGCTTCGAGTGCTGAGATTACAAGCATGCACCACCATGCCTGGTTGAATCACTCTTGATAATATTCCATAGTCCCTTGCCTCTCTGTCTTTTGTAATCCTTTGGCAAATGGACATCCTGTCTGCTTTCTCTGTTGTCATCCTGGGCCTGCTGTGTCCTGTAGGAGGATGCGAAGGGCAGGGCAGAAAGGTATCTCTATGCATTCAAGCAGAGCTTATACCTGTGGTTGTCTGTCTACCTGGGGAGGTGAGTGGAAATTAATTAGTACAAAACATCACTAGAAGAAAGTTTGAACTCATGGTTGCAATCTAAAATGAGCCCTCAGTACTGCTTGACAGTTTCTATATTTTTCTTAACCAAATACCTTTGCTCTCAAGGACTATTCAAAAATTCTTTATTCTCTGAGATCACCAACCATGCCTTCCATAGCGAATAGTTCCTGCTCTTTCCTCTCAGAAGACGATTCTGCCTCTTTCTTATTCATGAACACACGAAAGTTAAGGAATTACTTCTGATGTGTCTTTACCAACAGGCAGGCCCCTCTTTCTTGGGCAATACACTTGCAATGACGAAACCCAGGGATTTAAAGATCTTGTCTTCTCACCCCAACCTGAGAAAAGTGGCAGGGCACCCTCCACTGGCTAGGTTGCCCAACGCCTTTGCCAAGGCTTCACTGAGACTACACTTCTGTTCAAGTTCTTCCTCTGCCAAACCTGCTTTGCCCCTCCCTCGGGTGTTGGTTACTTGAGCACTCTCCAATGTACTTGCTGCCTGCTAATCTTGGTCTTTGAGGCTGCATCCCAGACAATACCTGGCCTCATGGCCTTTGCTTCAAGAACCTCCTCTGCCCAGTCTGTCTACTTACTTCGCTCCAGCCTTAGGGTCTCTGAACATGGAACTGCCTTGTCAGGCCCTTACCCTTTACCTATGTCCGACAGCCCTCTTTACCTACTCACCTCATGCTTCTCCATCTGTGAGGTCCATCACTTCTCCCAAGAAAACCACCACTGTCCTTTGCCATATCTCTTATGGAACCACATTTCTTCCCGTCATAGATTTGTATCTATTCATGCCTATCTGTCCCCCCTAATCCCACCCCCCCGAATTTAAGTATACCAACTGGGCTGCTTGGTTTTGTTCATCATTGCATCATGGTGTCTTGTATGTTTCCTGGAGGCACGCTAAATGCTGGGTATGTAAGATATATAACAGGAAGCAAAACAAATCTCCTGCCCCTAGCGAGCTTAGAACCTACTGCCAGAGAGAACAGAGGGTTAAAAATGTGATAATTCTGTTCTCCAGGCTAATGACCTGGAAAGTTACTACAATCAGTTAAGAACTAACTTAAACTCAAACTCCAAAGACTCAGGGAAGGATGACAATGACTACTGTTTATTAAATTGTTCTGTTGTGGCCTGAAATAGTGTTTCTTCTAAATCATAATTTTTTTCTCTGCAAATTCGTAGTAACTCAGAACTGCATTGCCTAGTATATAAGAGCCACTTGCTACATGTGGCTATTGAGCCCTCAAAATGTGCTAGGTCTAAATTAAAATGTGTTGTAAGCAAAAAGACTTATTAAAAAAGGATTTATAGTAACTCCTTAATATTTTTGGTATGTTAATCATTAAAATTATAGTATCTTAATATACCAGGTTAAATAAAATATATATCACCAATTTCTTAATGCAGAAGCCCTCTTATTTGACATTATTTACATTCATAGGTTACTGAGAAAAAGTACTCAAAAAACTGCTGATAGGCCTATTAGCCTACTGGGTCTGGGTCAAGACTTTGGGGAAAAAAAGAAAGCGGGTTAACTGGATGAATAAATATGGTGAACACTGGCTAAGAGAATGTCAACTCCAAATAAACAAGATATTAACAATGGTGTTACAAAGAAATGCAATTGATAAGGTACAAAATAACTGACAAACCCTATTATGTAGATGAATATTTGGTGACAAATGATTTGGTGAATGTGAATACTCCAGTGGGGGTGGAAGTACAAGCATGAACTTCAAGACACAGGGAAGACTAGCAAAGGTTAAGAGATAAGCAATTGTGGAGAATTTAGGAGGAATGGCAGCTATTTAGTTCTAAATAAGTCAAGGAATTAGACACAGTGAAGCACAGTTAAGTTTTTACTGCTGAGTATATCTAATTACTGCAGAAAATAATCATCATGTCATATAGAAGTCTGGCTTAAATTTAGTTTACCATGAGAAATGAGACCAGAACATGCTGGAAAATAATGGCTGTAAGTTCTAAGTGCTGAATTTGTTGACTCTTGGAAATGTTCTTTAACAATGCTGGCTGATAAAACAGGCAATGATGGAAGCAGGAGCCATAAAAAAAAAAACAAACAAAAACAAAACAAAACAAAACAAAGAAACAAACAAAAACCTCTGAGACTGAACTGTTTAGAGTAAAAGAAAGCTCAAAAGAGCACATCAGCACTTTTGGGGGTCACTCTTAAACAGTGCCTAGGAAGAAACTGGCGTGACAGAGTTGTGGAGCAGAAAGAAAGGCCACTGATCCCCTAAACAGCTCGGGTGTAGTAGGTGTAGTACCTCTAAGGGTGGAGAGCCTCGCCCTCAGGGGAGAAAAGCCAGAACAGGTGGGAGAGCTTTTCTGAGGAGACTTGGAGTGAACAAGATGCCTCAGAAGCCATCGGACTGTCAGGTCCTCCCTGACTGCCTACTCCCAGCACAGAACTCAGAGGACTTTCGTCTTCCCCCTCATACTCATTCAAAGAAGCCTCTTGGTTAGGCCTTTAAAGTGAAGTCCCTCAACAACAGATATATGGAAAGAAGATAAGGCAACACGATACAGAAATGTCTGAGACCCCAGAAACTAATGTCATGGGCTCTGAAACAGTGGAACTCATAGGGAAGAAAGTAAAAAAGCAAATAAATGAGGTCAAAGATTCAGTTCAAACAAGACATCCTCAAAGAAATGCAAGCAATGATCAGTGGGCTTAAAGAGGTATGTACTAAACAAATAGTGGTCCTAATGGATACACAGCTCACCGAGCATACAGAAACCACAAATAAAAGTTGGCTGAGGCAAATATGGAAATACAAGATACGAAGGAACATTTTGAAAAAGAGGTGGAAATTTTGAAAAGAAATCTACCTGAAATTCAGGATACAAAGAATACATTTGAAAGCAGGGGAAATCAACTCAAACACTGTGAGGACAGAATTTCATACCTTGAATACAAGGCTGAGAAAACAAATGCTATGATTAAGCATGACTCAAAAATTAGAAATGAGTAAAGTAGCTGGATGCAACAGCTGATGGATGATTCAAAGAGAACCAATCTCAGAATTATGGGTTAGGGAGAAAGAGCAGATGACAGCACTGAAGGTATATAAAGAATTTATTCACTGAAATAATACAAGAAAAATTTCCAAATATAGAAAAAGAAATTACAAGAAGGCACAAGAAGCTTACAGAACACCAAATAATGGCAACAAGACTCACCATGACACATCATAATCAAAAACCTCAAAAATATGATATGGAAGGAGAATATTAAAAGCAGCAAAAAACAAACAAACAAACAAACAAAAAACAAAACAAAACAAAAACCCCAGACATCATTCTACCAGGACCAAGCATTCAATTTCCCACAGACTTCTCTTTCACTTTAACAGCCAGGAGAACCTGGAGCAAAATCGTTCAAGCTTTAAAAGACAACAAGTGTCAACCCAGCAAAATTATCCCTGAAAACTGAAGTAAAAATTTTTCATGGCCAAAAATCCCTAAAGAAATTTGCAACCACTATCCCAGCATTGCAGAAAATACTTGAAGGAATTTGAGAGAGGGAGGGAGGGAGGGAGGGAGGGAGGGAGAGAGAGAGAGATAGATAGAGAGAGAGAGAGAGAGAGAGAACCAAAGAACATGGAAGAAACATATAAAGAGAAAGTGTAACCAAAAAATAGTATTTAAATCATTTATTCTACTAAAGCAGTACCAACTTTCTCATAAAATCTGTGAAACTTCCCCCATAATTATTATTGTTAATAGTGTATTAGTTTGCAAATCAAACTAACAACTATTGTGTATTAGTTTCCAAATCAAACTAATACACTATTAAAATCTTTAATAAAGATTGGTATAAAACCTCTTAAAATAGGTATGCATGAATTTATGGATGGAGGATGGGGGTCATGATGGCAGCTGCACAGTGTCTCATCAACTCAAAAAGCCAAGAATTTAGTCATAAAATGCATATTCAGTGTAGCTAGGTCAGAGAGGAGCACCCCAACAAATGAATTTACGAATGGATAGGTAGATCATATGGTAAACCAAATCTGGCAAAATGTTAGTAATTAGTGAAATATAATTTGTGAAAATTTTTTAAAATTCTGAAATAACTAAGTATGCCATTGTATCTATTATGAGTAATTTACTCTTGTGATATAGATGTAAGTTCATTTAATGTAGCAATTCACTTATTTGGTCTTTGATGTAAGCTTATCCTAAGAAAACTGATTGATAGATATAATGATAACCTGAATGTCTTTTGAATGTATAAACATTTACCTTTCAATATTCAGCTAAGAAATTTGAAATTTAACTTCTCTCCTTTTCTTTCTCACATTTTCTAGTCTAAGGAATTTCATTGTTATAATTCTTTCCTTTTGTGGACTGGTGAGTGAGGCCATGTTAAAGAATCTAAAAGAAGATATACATACTTAGATACAAGAATTAAAAAAAAAAATCTTTAGGCAAATTGTCCCAATAAAGGGATTTGCTGGCCCCAGAGAAGAGGCATCAAGATTTGGCCACTGCAGCCCATTCTAGAGGGGGAAGCTAAGTTACAGAATGAAGTCAGATGCAGAAGATTAAATATGTTAAATATCACATTGTTTCCCTGATTTGGAAAACCCAGATTACAGAACAAATGGATGTGATAGTGGGAGTTAGAGGGGATGGAAAGGGTATGGGACGGCCAAAACTGGGAAGGGATTGTAAAGCTGATATGATATATATGTTCACAAAATACTCAAGTTCATTGTAAACATTATGTATCACATATATGTATTAATAAAAATGGGCAAAAATAGAAAAAAATCAAAGTCTGGCTGAGCAACTTTTACTTTCCTTTTTTATCCAATTTAGACTTGATTTTAAAATTACTTAATAATGTACATACAGAAAAGTACACAGATCATTAATAGTGGAGCCTGACTATCTACGAGCTGTAACCATAACCATGAAATTCCAGAGCAAGAAATGGAGCCCTGCAGCACAGCTAGAAGCCCCTCTCAAGCAGATGGCCATTATTCTGACATTTACAGGAACATATTAGCTTTGCCTGTTTTCCTATCTTCATATAGATGGAATCATATATTGATACTATGTAATCTTTTGTGCTCTATTTAAAAAAAATAAATCCAAACCTCAGGTGACTGAATCCTAGCTTCACCATTTTGAGTTTGGACAAGCCTTTTAACCTACGTCCATTTCCATATGTATGAAATCACTTTATACATGTTTACCTCACAACAGTATGTGAGAATTAAATGAGTTTATGTAGATAAAAAGTTTTGCATAGTATAGTTGCTATAACTACAGTTGCAATATTAGGCTCAAATTTTTAGTTTGCCTAAGATTCCAATGAATTACCTAACTCAATTAATTCTGCCTATTGGATGAGGGGAAAAAAAAAACCCCACTCTGTGGGCTGACTCCAACATATGTAACATGGAAATTGGCTACTTGACCCACCGCATATTTTTGGCCACAGAAGAACTACCTCTACAACTTACATTCATCTCCTCTTCCAGAAAATCAGCCTCTGTAAGGGTCACATGCTGCTTACCATAGAGCCCCCAGTACCTAGACTATAGTAAGCAATTAAGCAGAATAAATGTTAACTGTAGTAGGTTTTAGGAAATTACATCAGAATTGGCTCAAACCTCTGGAGCTATGATGGGCAAAATTACAGTAGTTCAAGTAGAGTAAAGTGAATCTTTCTCCCTTTTTTTGTGGTAGCCAGGAAAATCCACCAAAACTGAGCACATTCTGTACTTTGAACCTGAATAAGCACACAAGATAAGAAAACTTCAGAAATAAGGCCAGTACAGTACAGTACTCTCACTACTGAGTTTGCTACAAACTTAAGAGCTTCTGATGTACTTATATTAAGATACTAAAAAGTTTTCAAAAACTTTTCATAACAAATCACCTACAAATATTCTTCCCAAGTGCACTTTATCTTAGTTTTCTGATATATTTCCAATATATCAAATATATTTCTTTACCATATACATTCTTATTTTTAAAGAGAAAGTATAATATTCCAGTAGAATGTCACCTGGTTCAACTTATTCTCTACTACTCATCATAATATTTCTCATATACTACATTAGAAATCAAACGTCTAGCAGACCTATCACTGTGTTACAAGAGCAGAAAACATCCAGCTTGCAAGGCATACAGCTCCCAAAATCATTTAGTTTATCCCGGGGCAATACCTCACCAAAAAGCAGCAGTTTTTAGTCAAAATGTTAGGAGTTAATTAAACGTTTTACCAAACATAGCAGGCTAATTTTTAAGTTGATAACTTTGTATGGACCACAAATTATGGCATAAATATACAAATGATCTTGAGAGAAAAAAAAAATTCCCCATCTGGCTCTCTAACTAGATGAAGGTAATAGGAAATCACATGATTACAAAAATAATTTAAAAGATTTTAAAAAGGTAATACAGGGTGGGTTTTCTGGTAAGAAAAGGATTTTATGTAGATAACTGAGAAATCAAAACTATAACCTGTTACATAAAATAATTGTGGCTAACAGTCATTCCAATAATTATAACTAATTTTTAAAAACCGGCTTAACATTTAGCAAGATTTCTAAACATCACTGAAATGAAATAGTTATAAATAGCTGCTCTTCCTCTTCAGAAATGTAAATTCTATTGGAAAGGTTTTATAGACATATTAGGGAAACTCAGACAATGACTCATAGACCCATGACTTAGAGAAATTTTCAGTGTAGAGAGAAAGAAAAGCAATCACACAGACAGGCTATTACAAACACAGATGTGAAAATAGGAGCTCATTAATTTCATTGGGAGGGGGGACCCAAAATACCAGCATGATTGAAAATAAAGTGTGGAAAGCCTGGCCAGATCCAGATGAGGGAGGATTATCACTATGTAAGCAACAGAGAACTATAGCTTTTCTAAGAGAGATGTGATCATATTTATGTGATTTTTGGATTTCTTTCTAATTGTATGTAAGGTCAGAATGTACTTAGCTCATAAAATACAAAGTCAAAGTGAAATGAGCAATGCCAAATCAGCTTGTACACAGATACTTTATTTGGATGTTAATGTATCAACATTGTATGCAAGATTTTTTTACAATGGAAAGTTTTTCTCATATATCAAAAAACTCAATTTAGTCAGGATAATAGCTGCATTGATGTGAAAAGCTTACAACAAAATGCAGTATATATATATATATATATATATATGTATACATACATATGTGTGTGTGTGTGTGTGTGTGTGTGTGTGTAGTCAATTTCCATGCAAGTATGGCTGCTACATGTATGCCTGGCATTTTTATAACATACTAAAATTCCAATGAATACAACGGTTTAAAAAAGGTGACTTAAGATGCCTGACAAGTTTATGATTAAAAATCTTGCAAAAAGCAACAATGCAGCTAACTGGAGGATTCAACCAATACCAACCAAAATGTGTACTATATCCAACAAGCCCAGGCTTATCTGCAATATATTACCAGTAGATATAATTTAATTCTCAAGATAAATTATACTTAAAAAATATAGCTTTCTAAGATATTATACTTTGGTGATTGGAGACTATGTGCATCCAATCCAGTTAAGAACTACTCTAAAAAAAGAAAAAAGAAAAAACAAGAAACAAAAAGTCATTATGAGCTATTAGTTCAAAGTAAGTGAAATGATCCAGTCAGATTTTGCCACAATCATTGGTTTTACAAAGTGAAATTTTCTGTGAGAAGTTCATTAATTAGATAGAAAGCAATCAATAGACTTAAAAAACATTCTAAGAAGATTAAATTTGGTTTATTTGTTATCATAAGGCATAATCTTAGTACCATACATACTACTCTTTACTTCTCACTAACATATAGAACATTGCATAAACTAGCGAGTGGATTTAAGTAGCTTAAAACCCTTTTAGGTCTACTGTTCAAGAGCTAGGCTTTAAAATACTAAGTATGTCCATTTCTGTTAACATAAAAAACGTATCAGTAAATCTTAAACTGTGGGTTTTTTTAAAGCATAGTAGGATTTTGGTATTTGTAAGAATTTGCCTGGTAATGGTTGATTCCATTAAGTTAACTTGAGAACTTGCCATCATTTGCTTTTAATCTTTTCACACAGTGCAAGTGGTGGTCGCTCTTTCCATCTCTCATAGCAGCAAGCCGACTCTGCTATTTTTCTATAGCAGCATACTTCAGGAGTGGAGAGGGAGAGAGTGTGTCAGTTATAAATAACTTAAACTTCAGTGTACAATTCCATTTGCCTGTCAGAGTTTAAGTTGACAGCACACTATTATATGTCTCAAAAATTACATAAAATCTCTACCACAAAAGCAAATAAAGACATTCTTCAAGAAGAAATAAAATAAGTGCAAACACCTAAAATAGGTAACTGAAGCAACTGTTGTAACCTGCAGAGAAACACAAAACACTTATAAAAGGACAACATACTTTTATAAATAAAGGATAATGTTCTCTACTTCTAGAACACTGAGTAAATAAAATAAACCTCTAAGTGCAGACTGTTCTCAGGGACCAAGGTACCATATTACTTTTTAAACAAAATTCAAAAGTTTCAAACACATATACAAATCACCAGATTAATTTATATGACCCCCAATATATTTTTAAAAGAAAATATTATTATTTAGTACATTTTTAGAACTAATTGATAACCAACATGATTTAAAGGACATAGTGCAATTTTTAGGTAGATGTGACCATACAGTATAGATATATTCTTTGCAGCTATAAGTTACTATTTCATATTTAAAGGTCAAAATTGTTCTTGACTACATTAGCTGTAATGACAGGAAACAACATTGGCTTCTAGACACCCTGTATACATATAAATATCTACATTTAAGCTTTAAAAATAAAAATAAATTATAAAAACAGATTTCTTTCCAATTTACAAAGTCTTCCTGCTCCTACATACTGTACAATACATTCAACAAAACTCTCAGCTCTTCTGAGATTTATGAAGCAAATACTGACTCTTTACTAATAAGAGAAATAAACTATCTTCAATGCTGTTTTTAGTACTATGTTCAAATAAATACATTTAACACTGTAGTTAATTTTACTGTTTCTGAAAAATACCAAATATTAGTAGTGCAACTTTTTATTTTCCTTAAGTGTCCTTCCCACTGTGTTTATTTGTAAATAGTAGCCTAACTAAACTAGCACGTGGGCAAAAGTTCTTCATACAACCATGTATATTTCCCATGCAAAGACTAATTTTCCAAGACCACATGGACTCAAACCTGCCTGTAACAAAAATGTAGTCTCAAGAGAGGGCAACATATATCCTATGAAAAAACTATGTGACAACTTACTTTTGGAGTATCCATGAACATCTTACTTTCCTATCTGCTCTTTAAAAACAACTTTTAAAAATCTCATCTCTTTAAAATTAAATGAATAATGAAATTGTCCACCTCTTAAGTGTTTTACTAGCTTTTTGCTTGCTCAATATAGACAAAAAGATGTAGCCATCTTAAAAATTTAAAAATAATTGAGAGAAATTTCATTGCAACCTAATTTAGAATACAATAAGAGAGGGGGGCATTTCATCCATTTTAATGACAATTACAGTATTAGAGCTCTTGAAGTGCTGCTGGTAGCTGTGTAGGTACTTAGATATCTTCTTGCTTGTTCAGTCATAATAAGTTGGTCTTCCGTCTTCCCATAAACCACTGTTTCCCACTCACAATTTGACTAGAAAGGAAATATCAACAGTGATGAAAAAATTACTAACACAACTGTTCATTATTACTTCACAATTAGACTTTCAAAAATGAATTGCTTTAACCAACTGAGTATTTTATAATTACTGTAAAGTACTTTGATAATGGCATCGTACTTCTTCTTAAATAACACATATGCTCTAAAAGTACATACTAGCCAGGCCTGGTGGCATATGCCTGTAATCCTAGCATTCTGGGAGGCTGAGGCAAGAGAATTATAAGACTGAGTGCAGGCTAGGCAAGTTGACAACCTTGCAAGACCCTGCCTCTAAATAAGTAAATAAATAAGGGCTAAATACATACAGTTCAGTATGAAAGTCTTCAGCTTGACCCCCATTACCAAAAATAAGTAAATAAAATATTTGTGATCATTTTTAAAGTCAATTTTTAAACTATATACATAAAAGGCTTATGGAGGTAGTATAAAATTTTAAAAACTTTTCCCAAATCAAATGAGTCTCAACATGGAAAATAATTTAGTCATTATGTTAAAATTATGTTAAACTTTTAAGGAGAGAGATGTGGGATGTAGTTCTGTGGCAGAGGAACTGCCCAGCATGCATGAGGCTTAGATTTGATATCTTGCACCCCCTAAAAAACCCACAAAAACAAACAAAAAAAGAGAAGATATTATGTTAACAAATGAACAAAGAATGTTTTGTCTTAAAATTAGCAAACATATTCATATA
This sequence comes from Ctenodactylus gundi, assembly GCA_004027205.1. NCBI lineage: Eukaryota > Metazoa > Chordata > Mammalia > Rodentia > Ctenodactylidae > Ctenodactylus > Ctenodactylus gundi. Next base: position 42,734 of record PVKB01006164.1, on the reverse strand, counting down.
CAAAGTCAAATTTATTCAATCTGTTTTCTTCTCTTTTACAAAGCAAAGACTACTAGGCCCAGGACACAGCTCTATAATTCCAGTACTTGGGGTGGCAAAAGCAAGAGGATTGCAATTTAAGCTCAGCTGCAGAAAACTAAGTAACTTGGTGAGACCCTGTCTCAAAATTTAAAAAATAATAGTAGCAGAAGGGGAGTTAGAACTACAAATATAGTTTGTGTAAAAGCTCTGGGTTCTATCCCTAGTACCACCAAAAAATTTTAAAAAAGCATAATAGGTATGATCTGCCATGTAATAACATTTTCTCAAAAGTTCTATGTTAATTATAACACTGTGGGGTGTGTGGGCTGGAAGAGTAACACAGCAGTTAAAGTCCAAGTGTAAGATCCTGAGCTTGATTCCCCAGCACCACATAAACCCAATATGGAGGCTCATGCCTGCAACCCCGGCACTTTGGATGATGAGGCAGGAAGATTGCTCCGAATCTAAGGCTAGCCTGGGCTACAGAGTGAGTTCAGAACCCAAAAAAAGAAAAAAACTAAATAAAAAATTTATAACACTTAGGAACTCAAAAACACTTTAAATGGATTAGGAGAACATGCTGTTTGAAAGCAATGGCTCAATATAAAGAAAGATAAATCTGAATGACTTTTTAAAAACAAAATGGATGGGCCTTGAGGCCTTATGCTTAGTGAATAAATCAGATACAAAGGTTAACTTTCAAGAAATGATTAAATGTCAGGAATACTGTGCTACGGTTCTTGCAGCATAAAGAAGAGCCTTTCTCCTCAATTAACTCTCATATATTACGTGTGAACTCTCGTAAGATGATGCAGTAAAAATTTTTCCATGTACAGGAATTTTAGAGCTACATACTGCTGATGGCACAACATAAAAAAACAAGATTTTCATTTTACAATTTCTGAACTAAAAAGTTTACCGAGAAATATAATATCAACAAAATCATGCTGAAATTACTTCCAATGACTTACCCTTTTGGGATCTGCTATCAGGGATATATAATACATTATAAGAAAAGGGGTGCCAGAAGTGAAGCGAGCTATCTTTAGTATAAAAAAGAAAACAATGCTAAAGAATTCACCAAAACAGTTTTGGCTACAATTATCAGCTGTATAGTTGATATGTACTCACATGAATAAGTCTCAAATCCCAAATCTACTTTGACTAACAGAATAATTATGAATTTTTACTTACTATTACAGTTAATCTTGAATTTAAAGACAAAGTATATTTTGTGATCAGTGGGTAATAAGTGATTATGGAATAAACAACAAAAATCACTAAGGAAAACTGAAAACCCATACCTGAAGGTTCTTTTCCAAGTTGACAACTTTGGAAATGTTAGGGTTTGGATTTTTTTAATTAAGTGCATATGTTTTGTTGGTTACATCTATATCTTGTTTCTCAGGAGTCAAGTTGCACCTACTATCATGTATTTCCAATAATGGTATCATTAATAAAGGTGTTGTAAATATATTTTCTGACTAAGATAAAAAAGAAAGAGGGAAATAACTAATTTAAAAATGGAGACAAACAGAGGCATTACCGAGTAATGGAAGCCTTGTTCATTTTCCTCTGAGAATGCATTTGACTCTGATGAAACGTCTAGTAATGCACTACCATTAAATATTTTGGAAACATGCCAAAGATAAATACTAAAATTTAAACTTTCACAATCATTTTCTGACACCATACATAAGTGATCTAACAACTTTCAAAACAAGTATAAAAATAAACAAAGAATATACTCTTTACACTTAATAGATTCTTTGTAGATTAGAGGAATACTGAAGGACACTCATTGCATCTCTACTAAATGGCCACACAATGAGTAGAAAACAATAGCCAATAGTACTTAAAGCAGTTATTTAAAGAATACAATAATTTTCTGCAAACCTGGATGTCTGAAATGTCTTCAGTCAATATTTGGGTACTTGGTTCTTCTTTTCCCCAATTATCTAACACCAGCGATTTTCTGACCTTCTTCACAGAAGTAGCATGCTAGAATAAGTAATTTACAAAGAAGCATTAGAACCATGTCACTTGATAAAATAAAGACTTTAACAGTAATACTAAAGGATTACTTCTTGTTTGCAGCTTTTATAAGCAAGTTCATCTTCCTCTTTGAGGAATATGTCTGTTCCAGTTTCTTCTTTTAAAACTTCTCGAATGTCTTCTTCCAAGAAAGCAAGTGGCTGAGACTAAATTGTTTGAAAAAGGTTTTAGAAAGTTGTTACCAGCAATTCCCTTTTTTCCCTTTTATAGAAAACCTATCTTGTATACTTTGCCATTATTGACATAATTTTCCCCTATCCCTATAGATATGTAATCCCACTTGACACTCAGAACAAACTTCTGTACTTCTATTAACTCCTTCAGATTCACAATAAAACTGTGGGGTGTGCATTACCATCCCCTCTGCATAGAAGAGGAAAACTGAATCTTGGGAAGGTAACATGATTAATCAGTCTCCTAAATACTATTATGCGTACGTCTAACAAAATATTAAAATAATTTTATTCAGCAGCAGGTAACTGCTACTACTAAAACTGAAACTACTAAAATATAGGTTTTACAATTATAAATAAAACCTTCCATTGATTACTGTTTTGTTTTCTCTAGATGATATAAAGTAAAATTCCCAAATAAGCCAAGCAGAAGTTTATTTAGAGTCAAAGAAAAAGACTGACACGATTAAAACATATAAATCAAGATATAAAACTTCTGTTTCCATTTCAGAGAACATGTTTTGTTCCTTTTGTTTGATTTTGTTTGCAGAATTGCAAATTGAATCCAGTGCCTCCCACATGCTAATGTGAGCTAAAACTCTAGCCCCTATACATCTTTATTTGAACGTTAAAAACCAAAGTGATAAAAATCATCTGTTTTAATAAAATTCAAAAAATTTATTCTTAAGATATATAACGAACATACCACAATTTTAAGAGGCCCATATTTTTTCTCCTGAGCAGCAAGCGCATTCTTAAAAGGAGTAGGAGTCCTTGGTGTGGTACCCAACACAGATCTTCTAATAGTAGGTGTTCTAAACCTATTAAATTATTTACATATTTGTATTATAGTCAGTTTGATTTCACATAAGGACGACAAAGCCATGCTTAAGTATATATTACACACTTCTAAAGATTCTTTAGAGTATCTAAAGTAATTCTTATTTCAGTCATTCAGTATAAAAAAATCTTAAGTAATCATCTTAAAGTATAAAAAATGACTCAAACAAGTACTAAATAAGTTATTTCTCTTGCAATCAAATTTTACTCTATATGTAAGCTGGTTTTCAGTGTTCTAAAGATAAAAGATGAGTTTTATCTTTAAACAATTATGACTTCTTAAATACATTCTGTCTTGTAAAGCTAGAGATTACAGTACATGCCATGTATTTATATAAGAAGTTAATCTACCCTGGATATTATGCTCCCCATTTTTCTAACAGAATTATTTAATATCTACTTACCCTACATTTTCCTTTTGGTCCTTGGGCGTTGTTTCTTTCTGAAGGGGAGTTGTAATAAGAACTTTTTGTCCACAAATAGGAGTTGATGTAAATGAAGGATTTTCTATATTAAGGTGTTCATTTCCAGGACATGTGTTGAAAAACTAAAAAAAAAAAAAAAAAAAAAAAAAAAAAAAAAAAAAAAAAAAAAAAAAAAAAAAAAAAAAAAAAAAAAAAAAAAAAAAAAAAAAAAAAAGATTTTAAAGGCCATTTTTAGAACATCAAAAGCCCTACACAAATATTAAACTATTAAGACTTTCTAATTATTTCTTAATTTCCCTTAGGGAAAGCTTATCAATAGTATTACATTTATATTCCATTTCATACATGAAAAATAATCTCCACAAGACCAGAAATTTTTATTTTATCCTACTTCATAATTTAAAATAGCATTTAAGACATAAAAGGCATTTAGGAAATAGTTGTCTAATAAATGACCAAAGCTACAAAGAACAGTACAAAAGTTTTAAAACAAACTGTGTTCAATTAGGTATCTATAGAAAGCAGAAATAGCTGTGCCATTAACTGTAAGAGTTTTACACAACAGTAACTGAAAAAAAATGCTTAGGTCTGTTTTTAATAAATTATCTTATGCAGTTTTTCTAAGAAAGTGCCATGAACTCAGAATATAATAATAGGCTAGATACAGTGGCACATGTCTGCAGTACCATCTACTCGGGAAGCTAAGGCAGGAGTGAGGCAGGATAGGAGAAACGAAGACAGGTAAAAGGGAGACAAGGGAACTCAATCTTTTATAACTTTCATTACTTCCAACATCTAGGTCAGAACCCTGTTCATGTCCACATAAAGAAATGTTAGTAATTTGGGGAACGTTCACCAAAAAAATGTAAATTAGCTCTAAATTTTCCTGGCCCGTCTCACTTCCCTTTAAGACCGAGGACACCAAGGTAAGAGTAACTAGTTTTCAGGATTCACAGGGACATTGATTTTATAATGTCCAGTTTCAAATACCCTGAAGTAAAACCTAGAAGTCTCCAGCCATTGTCCTGGATCTGTAAGAATCCAAGAAAAGTAGAACCACTTGCACCACCCATGATGAGGTTTTTCACTCAGTGAAAATGAAACTGTCCCTAAAACCATAATGATTCTTCTGGAGCTATAAAACCATGGCTGAGATAATGATTGAGAGAGCCCAGCCCACCTCACCATATTCATAAAGGCTAGCTCTGTGCCTTTTTTTTTTCACATCTTTAACGGTTAATTGATTGGTAATCACAATGCAGTCAATGGTTTATTTTTTCCTATTTATATGTGTGTGTGTGTGTGTGCGTGTGTGTTTGTGTGTGTGTGCGTGTGGTACACAATGTTTACACTGAGCTTGAATATTTAGTGTACATATATATCGTGTCAAAATTTCAGTCCCTTACCTTCCCCCTTTATTGGCCCTCCTGTGCCTTCCCCATTTCCCTAACTCCCATTCTCACACCCATTTAGTTCTATAGAATGACTATTTTCTGGATTTCTCATATTCATGAAACCATTCAATATTTAGCCTTGCGCATCTGACTCACTTCACTTAGCATAATGGTCTCAAGTGGCATCCATTTACCTACACAAGCCTCCAATCTGTCTCTATAGCTCTATGCTTTTACAAGGAGGTCATTCTAAACTTTTTTTTAAATCAGAGTGAGACCTTCCATTTCATAAAGCTGAAGCCTTCTGCTATTTATCCTTACTTTCTAACTCTGCCTAATAAACCTATTTATGCCCCACATTGACATTATCTTATAATTTTTCCCAGGATGTTAACTCAAGAACCCACTGAGCAGGCTGAGTTGAGGTTCCCATTTCCCCTTTGGGGAAATCTTCTCAGATCCCTTCAGGAACCACAGAAAAACTTAAGCCTGGGAGTTTGAGGTTAGCCTGGGCCACAAAACAAGACCTCACCTCAAGAAAAATATCAAAATCCATTTTCTAAATCATACAATGTATACAGTAAGTGAATTATGAAATACCAACTTTTTTGCAGCCAACAGATTAAAAGCAGTGGTATAAAGAAACAAAACTGCTTCAATATTGCCACTTATAACTTAGAAATGAATTCTAGCTCTGTCACTCCTGTCTCCTTAATAGATGAATTATTAGCCGGCATGATGCATGCATGTAATCCCAGCATTCAGGAGGCTGAGGCAGGAGGATTGCTGTGAGTTATAGTCCAGCTTGGGCTATATAGCGAGCTCAGGACCAGCCTGGACTACAGAGTGAGGCCCTGTCTCTAAAAATAATAACTTTTAAAATTATTTTATCATAAGATTAGCCATCAAGCCCTGTTTTATGGGATAAAATCCTCTTTGCACTGGGATATAAGTACGTTTCAGTCTTAAAATTTATACTTCAATAAAAATCATTAGCACACAAAACTCCAGAAATGTAAAAATGTTAGTGTATTCAAGCCAGTTTCACCTTCCCTTCCCTGGGATGCTTTTTTACCCTGATGGACAGAGAGAGAGTAAAGGCAAGAGGCACTATTAACATGGTAGTCTATGTAAGTGGTATCTCCTGAAGCATAGGACACAACTGTCAGAAATGCCAGTGGCTGTGTAATGCCAGATCCTACTCACTTTCCTAGCCTCTAAATATACTTCCAAGAAAATCTCAGGATTCTCTATGCATTTGGTCATTAAACTCTCTGCTTCCTCCATAAAACTTTTAATTTCTGTCAAAATATTTTCAGCAAATAACAGCTATAACTCTGTGACCTATGACATGTTGCTCACCTTAAAAATTTCATTCCATTTATTCCCTAAAGTTTTTTGAAAGGTGAGCTGAGATGCTGTAAGAAAGTAGCAGATAGCCAGGAATATAGCGAGTCTTCAATGAGCAATTGTCCTAATATAAATATTTGCTGATCCAGGACATTACTAAAGAAGAAATCAGGAAGTTTTGGACATAGCTATAAAATTTCTTGACATGAGATGCTTACTGTAACCAGTTTTCTAATTTTCTTCCAAATAATGTTAGGAAGGAAATCCCAACACATAAACTAAAATCTAAATTACTCTAAGTGAGGACTCTTTATATCTGCTCAGGTATATTTGATTAAGGAATCATAGGGGATTACACTCTTAACTTTGCATCAGGTAATTTTTGAAAAATCACTTTACTTTCCTGGGTCAGTTTCCAATTCTACAAAGATGTTACACTACATGATAAAGAAAATGTTCATTTCAGCTCTAAGAATTACTAGATACTTCAATGCAGGTACAGTACTTTGTGAGACACCTTCTTATCTATCTTTTGTTTGCGTTTAAATATATTATCTACTTTTATTATTTAAAAACTAATAAATTTTATTTTCCCATTTTATTAATGCATATATATGCGATATATAATGTTTGCATTGGACTTGAGTATTTTGTGCATATATATATATATATATATATATATGTATATATATTATGTAAAGATAAAATCCCTTCCCCTCCCCTTTTGGCCCTCTCACACCCTGCCCCACCCACCTACCCCCCCCCCCACAATTTGATTCTAAAAAATGACTATATTCTGTGTTGCTCATATTAGAGAAACCATTTAATATTTAACTTTCTGCATCTGACAAGTGGGGTTACATCATATTAAAAAGCTTCTGCACAGCAAATGAAATTATCAACAGAGCAAAGAGAGAACTGATAGAATGGGGAAAAAATATTTACCTCAGACAGGAAGCAAATAACTAGAATATACAAGGAACTGAAGATAAACAGAACCCTCAAAATCAAAGACCCGATTAAAAAGTGGGCAATAGAAATGAATAGGTAGTTCTCAGATGTAGAAGATCAAAAGGCCAGTAAATACATGAAAAGATGTTCAACATTATTAGCCATTAGAGAAATGCACATCAAAATATCACTCATGTATCATCTACCCCAGAAAGAACGGCATTTATCAAGAACTGGTACAGCAATCAACGTTGGCATGGTTGAGGGGAAAAAGGAGCCCTCTTATACTCTTGGTGGGATTGTAAACTGGTACAACCACTATGGAAGGTGGTATGGAAATTCTTCAAAAGGTTGAATATAAATATTCCATTCTATCCAATGATATTTCTTCCAGGAATCTTTCCAAAAGAGTTAAAAGCAACATATAACAGAGATACACGTATACCTACATTCATAGCAGCACATTATCTATTTTTCATGTGTTATCAAAACAACTAGCTGCCACTTAAGAAAATTAGAGATTTGTTTTATTTAACCTAGTTCATTAACATTTGGAAACATAAATTAAAGTACCTGCGAAGGAGAAAATGGTAGTGTTTTCACTGGTGTGTGTCTTAGTGCTGTATTAATGCCATCACTTGATGAGCCATCACCAAGTTCACTGCCTGGGGACTGACCCACTCGCATTCTTCTCTTCTTTCTAAGGATGGCTGGTGGAGTGCTAAACTTGGCCACATTTGGGGATGTCAAAGGAGCAGCTTCACTGTCTCCACCATTACAACTGTTTTTCTTCCCCTCAAGCACAAGACTAACATTAAATTGACATTCCATGGCTCCTTCATTGTGTTGAATTCGCATTAGCTTTACAGGGGTGGACTTGACAGGAGAAGCAACAGCATCAGAAAGATCAAAACCAGTAACATCACTCCATGCTACAGGATCCTGCAATAAATTAAATTCTTAACTGAAGTTAAGAATGCTGCAATGAGTTAATTTGATTCTGACAAGATGATGATTACCATTGAATTATTTAACTATCATTGGTAACATTAAGAAATAAGTTTTCCTTGACATCTTTTTTAAGCAAGACTATCTGCGAAAACAGTTTTTCCTACAATACAAATTTAGAACATTCCAAAATAATTTCACCTAACTCAGTAGATGAAACTTACTGTCCAATGATTTTATATAAAAAGAATAAGTTATTTTAAGTTATCAAAAAGCACAATTCATCATAAAATTGCATATTCACTTCACATCTGAAAAACACTATCAAAGTCTCCAAATCACTTGGCAACATATACGGAATAAGTTAAAGTTGACAATACACTTTGATATAGAAACTGTATAAATACCTTCCATTATTAAGTAAAACCAAAAGCCTAGATAAACCCTATTGTTCAACAATAAGAATATACTGATAAATTTTCTTACATTCATATGATAGAATACTATAGGCCACTAAAATTCAAGTTTAAAAAAAAAACTAGGAAAACAAAAATATGTTCATGACATAAATGAAAGACAAAAGAAATCTATAAACATACATATGTATATGAAATTAAACATAAACATATGTGTTTTCTATATACACAGTACAGACTGAATTCAATACATGAAATTCTTAACTCCAGGTATTTGAGAAACTGCAATTTGCTTCTTTTTAGTATTTTTTGTAGCTTCCAACTTTCTGTAATATATTTTTACAACTTATATAAAATAAACTGTTTTTAACTATAATTTTTTTTTACAAGAAACATGTTTGAAATAAAAAAACCTGAGCCTTTTGTTTTCTCTTTGTCATAAGCTACTACATGGCAAAGTAATGCTTAATACAAAATATGTCAATGTCTGCTAAACTGAATTTATGACAGGAAACTATGTTACTAAAATTCAGCTTTTGATAACTTGGCAATTTAAACTTACAGATTCAATAAGTTCTAGGGTCTCTGCAAATTCTGGAATGGTCTGTAGAGAAGACAGTACAGCATTTGCCTCTACGGCCAGAAACTTGGTGGGTGAATTCTGATGAGTAGACACAGTTTGATTTTCATCCACACCATAAAATTCAGTAGTGTGATCCTCCAGGCTATGTAGAGTATTAGACATGCTATCATCCATGGGGAAACTAGCAGACCAGCTAGTAAAGCTTCCAGGTTGCTAAAATTACAAAAGAAATTTGAGTATTTGACATTCTTAAAGTAGGTAAAAATTCAGATTTTAAGTGAAAGTTTTCTTCTAGAACAATAAGCTTCAGCATTTCACCTAAAATAGAGTACATATTATTTCCTCAAATAGGTATAAAATTTGTTTTTAATGACTCATATATATTAGCCATATTCTTTTTTGAAACAGAGTCTTACTCTGTAGTCCTGAATGGTCCTGAACTTACTATGTATCCAGGTTGGCCTAGACCTCAAAAAAACAGAAATCCGCCTGCCTCAGACTCCTGAGTGCATGTGTTACCATGCTCAGCTATTATGTGGTGCTGAGGGATTGAACTCAGGGCCTTGCACTTCCTAGGCAAGGGCTCCAGCCTCACATTCCTTTTTCAAATCAAACCTTTTTAGCGATGATGAGATAAAACAAGCGAACAACAGAGTTCAAACTCCTAAAATCTGGTTTCATTCTTACTTTCAAAAACCTCACTCCCTAATACTTCCACTATAATCCCTCCTCCCACGGAACTCAGTTGAGCACTTATACTTCACTAATGCTCTTTGCTCTGGAATACCTTTGCATTTATGGCTTCCTCCTTTATCTAAAATGTTCTTTAATCTACTGATCAAGGAAACCCCTATTTTTAATTTAAGTTTTGTTTTGTTTCTTTTTGAGACAGGGTCTAACTCTATAGTTCAGGCTGGTCCTGAACTAACTATATAGCCCAGGCTGGCCTATAACTCACAGCAATCCTCCTGCCTTGGTCTACCCAGTGCTGGGATTACAAGTGTGCGGTATAACGCCTAGCTAGTATGCGGTGCTGGGGGATCAAAATCAGGGCCTTAAGCTTCCTAGGCACTCTAATCACTGAGCTAAACCTCCAGCCCTGTTCTTCACTTAATATACAGTTCAAATATTGAGAAGTATTCCAAATAATTATAAACTTACATCTGCTTCATTTATAATAATATCCTCATTATAATCTAACTTGCTAATATAGTCATCTCATTTTACAAGACTGAATACTCACATAGAACTTCTAGAAACCTGTCTCTGACTACTGAATCTAAATTAGGGACTTCTTCTAGGTGCTTCCATAAAACTTTGTATTTTATTTCATCGTGCCATATCCTGTTTCTTGACTACGTCTCAACTGTAGAGTACATCTTTTGACATCAGGGACTATGTTATTTTTCTTTATGTCTTTAAAGAGGTATGCTGGCCACTTCATTAATCTTGTAAATCTACCTTTCTATTGTCTTACAATAAAATAGAAACAAGAACCTGAACGGTTATGAACAAAAAGTAACATGTAAAGTGGGTAGCACTGTCCTACAGAACTTCCTAGATTCGTACATTATAGATTTATAATTAATATGGTAGCCAGGAATCATGAGTAACCAAAACTGAAATTTTAAACTGAACTTTAAATTTTATATAAAATTAAATGTGCCTACTAGCTACCATATTTTAGGATTCCACTCCCCATTCCATTGCAAGCACTCAAAGAATGATTCCTAGCCCTACAGAAATATAAATTGCTAAAAATGTGATAAAGATTCATACATTGTTGCAAAGCAAGTTATATCTTTCTAGCAGTTTCTTAGGTAAAATAAATTAAAATAATGTCATTTCATTAACATAGTCACTTTCTAAATTAACAATCGTGTAAAAGAGACAGCTTCCAAGCCATACATGCCTTTCAACCGAATTTGAAAGTGGGAAAAAGGTCCAAAAGACAAAGAGGAAGGTCACTGGTCTCAACAGGGAAACTATTCAGTTAGTTATAATCATACAAATCTAAATCTGAATCTCTAGCAACATTTCATCTATTTCACAAAAATATAAAGATTCTCAAGAATACACATAAAACAGCTACAGAAGTGGGACATAATGGGTATGCAGTGAAACAATGGTCACTGTCATCACATAATTGTTTAAAAGAGTAAGTATACAGGAAATCTATTCTATTGGCTGCAGCAATTCCCTCTAGAATCAAAACTGCTTTCCTACAGTATACATCTATTAGAATTTACAAACGTCATTTTTAAATACTTTCTTAAATAGTAAAAACACATCGCCTAATTGCCTCATAATGCTATTTTAATATTTCAGGTTTTCTATCTTAGTGATGTTTAAGATTTCAATTATTCTCAATGTATTGCTTACTCATTTAGCCTCAGAACAAGAAACCCCTTTCTAAACATGAAAATGCTCAACATAGATTTTTAAACTTTTAAAATTGTCATTTAAACATAAATTTTTTTCTCTTTTTAGTTCTATCAGAAGGATTACTGTTCATCCTATACTAATATTCCTAATCATTCTTTTCTTTTTTTTGAGCCAGGGTCTCACTCTGTAGCCCAGGTTGGCCTTGGACTCAAGGGCAATCCTCCTACCTCAGCCTCCTGAGTGTTAGGGATTACAGGTTTGTGCCACCACATCCAGCTTTACGTAGTGCTGGGGAAACGAACTCAGAGTTTTGCCCTTGCAAGGCAAGCACTTTAACAGCTGTGCCATTCCTTTAGCCAACCCCAAATTATTCTTTTTAACTGACTATCAGATGATAACTTTTACACCTGGTAACCAATACCCATATTTATATAAAACTTCTTTTGAAAGAGTTCCTTAGAGAGTATAAACATTTAATAGTTCCCTGCTTATTCTTTTTTAATGTTATCACTTTTTCCAATTTACTGAATTTACATTTTAAACATAGTAAATAGAAAAAATTCTCAAAGAGAATGTTCTAATTTTTATTTTTTGTACAATCTAAAGTATATTTTCTCTAATGAAGCTTAATACTACTATGTCCTAAACAATCAGCATATCACAATCCCAATTGTATCTAATGGTGTACTAGCAAATATTTCCAAGTTAGCAGAAAAGATTTGGGAGCATTTAAGTATATTTTAAAAACATATCATATTGGGGCTGGGGGCAGAGCTCAGTGGTTAAAGCACTTGCTTAGCAAGCACAAGGCTCAGGGTTTGACTCCCCAGCACTAAATAATCACATAATAGCTGAACATGGTGGCACATGCCTCTGATCTCAGCACTCGAGAGGCTGAGGCAAGAGGATTGCCATGTGTTCGAGGCCAGAAAACAAATTTTGGAGCGCATTTATTGCTGTATTTATTGGGCATTGTGGTCCATGCTTGTAATCCCAGCACTCTGTGAAGGTGAAGCAAGAGGACCCCAAGTTCAAGCTCAGCCTGAGAAGCTTAGTAAAACCTGTCTCAAAAATTAAAAACAAACAGGACTGGAGATGCAACCAACAAGAAGGCCCTCGGTTCAATCCCTAGTGCTGAGTACCTCCAAAAAAAACCCCAAAAACAAAACAGAACCAAACAAAAAAGCAAAACCACTCTATATCTATGAAATTAAAATTCATCAACTTTTTTCTATTAAAGTCAACATTACATGGAATATCTAAAACAAAAACAAAACATAGTTTAAAACTACACATAATTTTCACTAATACATGTATCAAAGATTTATCTTAAATCTTTTTCATATTTATGACTCAAGTATTCTTAAGAAGTATCCTAATTCAGAACACTGTAAAATATATTCAGAGATGCATATCAAAATCAATAAAACTCAAGAGTTGCAAATTTAATAAAAACTATTTGTATTCCATATTAAAATGTGAAGTCACAATATGTTCTATAGCTGACAAAAATTATAAAATTGTGCATATGAAGGATTCTAATAAACTACATAATCTTATTCCTTACAGATGGAAGTCGCTTTCTTCTAACTTCATTCTCAGCTGACATAAGAAGTAACTCAAGTTCTTTTATTTTCTTTTCCTTATCAGGATCTTCATCAACAAAGGGTTGCTAAAATAAGTAAGAGAAAAGAAACAGGCTATTTACACAGTCATTTTGTTATTATTATTAATGTTCTAATTTTTATTTTTTGTACAATCTAAAGTATATTTTCTCTAATGAAGCTTAATACTACTATGTCCTAAACAATCAGCATATCACAATCCCAATTGTATCTAATGGTGTACTGGCAAATATTTCCAAGTTAGCAGAAAAGATTTGGGAGCATTTCAGTATACTTTAAAAACGTATCATATTGGGGTTGGGGGCAGAGCTCAGTGGTTAAAGCACTTGCTTAGCAAGCACAAGACTCAGGGTTTGACTCCCCAGCACTAAATAATCACATAATAGCTGAACATGGTGGCACATGCCTCTGATCTCAGCACTCGAGAGGCTGAGGCAAGAGGATTGCCATGTGTTCGAGGCCAGTTTGGGCTACAAAGTGACACAGTGAGTTCAAGACCAGCCTGGACAGAGTGAGACCGTGTCTCAAAAAAAAATACTCTATCATCTATAATAATCATCATCTATAATAGTTAAAAATTTTATGACTACCATATTTTAGTTTACTGATTGTAATACACATATTCTATTTCACAAATGCTTACGGTAAAAATGAAAAAAAAAAAAACCTCACCTAATTGGTGTGTTAACTATCTTGTATTTATTAGTTTTTATCTTTTAAACCCACTTACTTTTTCCTTTAATGTTGTAACACACAAAGCAAACAGGACAGATTGTACCATTTAATAGATGAGGAAAGAGCCTACATAGCTTTTAAAAAATATTTGAAAGTACTTCCTTTGTCTTTTGTTAAAAATAACTTACCTGAATAAAGGAAGAAGTCTGAATATGTTCTACACAGTTGGACTCAGGTGATACATACTGATAACCAGGGATCTAAAAGGTAAAGAATTATTATTACACACATTAACACCACACAAATGTTTAAAATTAGAGGCAAACAAAAAGAACTTTTGTGGTAATGTTTCAACACTGAAACTTAGAAATGGGGAAAAAGTAAAGCCTTGAAAGCATCTCTAATAATTTTGAAAATTCAATTTGCAATTAATTTCTTATAACAACATCTCTGTTCATAGAATCTATTGATAAAGCTATAGCATTTAGAAAAAAACCAGCTTGTGCCAGATGAAATAGGAGAATTATTTAGCCTAGTTTTTTCATCCAATCAGTCTATTATCAATATTACTCACCAATCATTGTTAAAAATTTGGCATACAATTTTTTTTCTATCCTGGAAAAGATAATATAATTGTGTTCCTTTCTGTCTGAGGAAGAAGCTAATGAATAGGAAGCTCTCACAAGATGGAAACTAAAGCAAGTTTTATCTCAAAATCATACCACCACCTTATGCCAACCAATATCTGGTTAAGACAGAAATAAGAGTCTCTTCTATCCTTCATCTTAGAAAAAAACCCATCATCGCTCATGTACCAGATACATGTATATAACAGGTACTCTGACAATAAAATATAGTTCTGCCTCATTGCTAAAACATCTTTAATAAGAATTGTGAAGCTCTAAATGAATTCAGTAAACAGTGGTAAAAAGGAATCTGAGAAAGTACTTCTAAAAGCCTTAATCAAATAAATATAAATATAAAATTGTCTGCTTTGTGTAAGAGCTTACTTGAATCACTATCTAATGCAAAAATCATTAGATATAAGTCCTAACATAGAATTCACCTTTTATAATACTCAGTGTCACTTGCCATTCAGCTTGGTAACTCCAATGAATTAAAATTTATCTTTCTCAAACTTTTCATGAAAATCTGCAACAGTACTTCAAACCAATTTAATATTTTTCAAGTCACCCTTAATGACAGAATTGCCTTTTTAGTAGTTTAAATTAATTTGACTACGAGTATAAAAATCTTAAATTATTAAAAGGGAAACCTTTTTCTTTTCTTTTTGAGACAGAGCCATGCTCTGTAGTCAGGCTGGTCCTGAGCTCACTATGTAGCCCAGGTTGGCCTCAAACTCATGGCAATTCTCCTGCCTCAGCATCCTGAGTTCTGGAATTACAGCCATGTTCCACCATGCCAAGCCAAAGGGAAACACGTACAAAAAATATTCTTAGCTTTCCAACAAATTTTGATTGAAATTATTAGAAATATTTCTGATCTCAAGTAATTTTAAAAGTATTTCTTCATAAGTTAAAAAAATTAAATGATAACCTTTCTAATGTAGAAGCAGAATGCTTCTGCAGAAGGTTATGATGCTAAAATGCAAGACTTGAAAGAATAAAAAAGGGTTTTTTGTTTTTTTTTTGTTTGTTTGTTTTTTGAGACAGGGTCTTGCTTTGTAGCCCAGGCTAGTCATGAATTCACTTTGTAGCCCAGGCTGGTCTTGGACTCACAGCAATCCTCCTGTCTCAACCTCCTGAGTGCTCGGATTACAGGCATATGCCACCACACTTAGCTTTACATAGTGCTGAAAAATTGAACCCAGGGCCTTGAGCTTGCAAGGCAAGCACTTTAACTGCTGTTCCATTCCTCCAGCACCATGAGCAAACATTTTTTTAAAAAGATAATTAAATCTTGAAATATCAGTAGATAATTATGCTGTCTTCATGTTTTCCTGTATGTAAACTATTTTTAAGTAGTTCCTTTAAAAGTATGCCTAGAAAATTTAACAATGTCTATATAATGTAAAATTAAATCAAATCTGAGATACAGTAAGTACAGATTTGATTAACACCCTGCCCAGTTGTATCTTTGGTAGGCACTGAGTCCTAACTTAACCCTTATCTTTTATGTAAACACAATCAAAAGCTGCTCATAATAAAAATATGATATTAACAGACAGGTACACAGGAAAAGATAAAACAAAATTTATGAAGAGTCCTAAATTCAATTGTTGTACACAGGAAAATGCACTGTTTAGGACAACAATAGAGCTTGCCCCATTTTGTCCTTGGATAATTTCTACTTTAATGAAGCTGTCTAAAAAAAACAAAAACAAATCACCCAAGTAGTTGGCTAGGTGTGGGAAAGGCAAAATTAAAAGACATCAAAAGCCAATCATTTGCTATACTCCCAATATAATGGCTTAATTTTTGACTACCAAATACTTAAGAGACAATCCTACAGTTCCACAGAGCTTTTTCAAGTGCAAACTGTAACAGGTGTTAAAAGCACAAGTGATAATTAACTGAACCATAAACAATAATGAGAGCAGAAGGAGTGCATAATGTTTTTTAACATAAAAATTATATATAAAAGAAAACATTTAATGAGTGAGTTCCTATAAAAGTTATGGCATATTTTTTCAGTTTGGAAGTGTAAATGTCTACACCCCTGCATTAATATGTTTTACTATACTATCAAGAATGCAAACATTTTCCCATATATCAACAAAAGATTTTTAAAATAATAAAGGTAGGAAAATATGTGCCTGAACAGGTATGTAAAACTGATTCTGGGTTTGCAAATGGTCCATAGTTGCACAAGGCTTGTGTTGAAGTTTCGACGAAGATCGTTCTGATTTTATTCCATCTTGTAAGTAGCCCTCCTGTTCCACTTTTCTTCGCATAGTAGAATTCCAATGATTTTTGATAGAATTATCAGTCCTAAGAAATGAAAGTATGTAACTTTAAGAGGAAAAAAAATCACAAATATTAAAAATACATAATTTAACAAAGTGCTTAAAACAAACTTTCACACCTGTTAATATTAGATAACTTTAAATTTTTTCCAAAAATATATATATCAGACACAGTTCTAAGTACCAGGGACATTGCAATGAATAAGATAAAGAAGATCTCTGCTATTACAGAGTTTATAGTCTCATTGAAAGTGCAGCAGTAGGGACGGAAAATATAAGGCAAAAGACTAAATGTGTTTTTTAAAAAAAATTAGTGCCAAGACACAACTAACTATAGTTAAACTGTGGAAGATGCTGAAACATCCATTAACAGATCAATAGATAGGAAAAATGTTATATGCTATATACTGGTAAAAGGAACAATACAACAGAAAGAGCTCAAAGAATTAAAATAATTCCCTGAAAACTTTCAGATCATAGTGGAATAAAACTAGAAATCTACAGCAAAAGTAATTACAGAAACTATTCAAATGCATGAAAGTTAAATAATTATTGAGCAAGGAATGAGTCACAGAAGGAACTGAGAAAGAAATCAAAAACTTCCTAAAGTCAAGTGACAATGGAAACACACTATATCAGAATCTGTAGAACACAATGAAAGCAGTACTAAGAAGGAAACTTGTAATATGAGTGCACATATGAAAAAAACAGAGCAACCTGAAATTAATCATCTAGTGATGCAGCTCAAAGTCCTTGATGAACAAGTCCAAAGATATTAGAAGGAAGGAAATTGTAAGTATCAGAGCAGAGATCAATGAAATTAAAACTAAAAATAAAAGATCAATGAATCAAAGAGTTAGTTCTTTTAAAGAATAAATAAGATCGATAAACCTCTAGCCAAGCTCACCAAAAGGAAAGAAAAATATCAATATCAATAAATTAGAAATGAAAAAGGTAAAAGCACAACAGAAACTGCTGAAATCCAGAGAATTATATTTTAAAAAACTATATTCCAATAAATTCACAAACTCAGAAGAAATGGATAAATTCCTTGACACACATGATATACCAAAATCGAGTCAAGAAGGTAAAGAAACTCTGAAAAGAACAATAACCAGGGATGAAACTGAGGCAGTAAAAAAGGATCTACCAACAAAGAAAAGTCCAGGAGCTGATGATTCACTGCAAAATTTTATTAGAACTTTAGGGAAGAGTTAGTGCCAATGCTCCTTAAACTCTTCCATAAAACTGAAAGAGAGGGAACATTGCCCAACTCCTTCCTGCAAGCAAGTATCATCTTGATCCCCAATCCAGATAAAGATATAACAAAGAAAGAAAACTATAGGCCAATTTCCTTAATAAATATTGATGCAAAAATCCTCAATAAGATACATGCAACGAGAATGCAATAAATTATTAAAAAGATCAAACACCAGGACCGAGTTGGCTTCATTTTAGGGATACAAGGCTGGTTTAACACATGCAAATCAATTAATGTAATAAACCACACCAACAAAAGCAAGGACAGAGCTGGAGGAATGGCTCAGTGGCTAAAGCACTTGCCTAGCAAGCACTAATTACCTGAGTTCGATTCCCCAGCACCACATAAACCAGGCACATAACCCCAGCACTCAGGAGGCTGAGACAGGAGAATTGCCATGTACTCCAGCTTGGACTCCATAGTGAGTTCAGGACCAACCTGGGCTACAGAATGAAAAAAAAAAAAGAAAAAGAAAAAAAAAACCCACACAAAACCCACACGCAGGAAAAGCCTTTGACAAAACCCACACAAAACCCACACGCAGGAAAAGCCTTTGACAAAACCCACACAAAACCCACACGCAGGAAAAGCCTTTGACAAAATATAAAACCCCTTCCTGACCAAAACTCTGATGAAAATAGGTATAGAATACTACCTCAAGCTAACAATAGCAGTTTATGACAATCCTGCAGCCAACATCATCTTATACAGGAAAAAACTGAAAGTATATCCCCACAAATCAGGAACAAGACAAGGATGTCCACTCTCACCACTCCTATTTAACATAATGCTCAAAAGCTAAGCCAGAGCAATCAGGCAAGAGATTAGAATAAAGGGAGTACGTATAGGAAAGGTAGAAGTTTGCAGATGACATGATCCTTTACATAGAGGACACCAAAAACTCTACAAAAGGCTCTTACACCTAATAAATAAATTCAGTCAAGTTGCAGGATATAAAATCAATTAACAAAAAAACAGTAGCATTCCTCTACCACAACAATAAAAACACAAAGAGATCAGAAAAACATCCCATTCACAGTGCCCTCAGAGAAAATCAAACACATAGGAATCAACCTAACAAAGCAAGTGAAGGACCTCTATATTGAGAACAATAGTACTCTGAAAAAGAAATCCAAGAAAATTTTAGAAAATGGAAAGACATCTCCTGTTCCTGGATAGGAACATTGTTACAATGGCCTAAACTGATACACAGATTCAATGCAATCCCAATCAAGATACCAGCAGCATTTTTTACAGAACTAGAAAAAATGATCCAACAATTTATGTAGAACCACAAGAGGCCAAGAATAGACAAAACAATCTTTAGCAACAAAACAAAAGCAGGAGGCATCACAATACCAGAAATCAAATTATATTACACAGCAACTGTGATTAAAATGACATACTATTGGCACAAAAACATACAGGTGGATCAAGGGAGTAGAACGGAGGATGCAGAAACATCCCTGAGTACCTTCACCTATCTGATCTTTGACAAAAGGGTCAAAAATATACACTGAAGTAAAAATAGCCTCTTTAACAAATGGTGCTGGGAAAATTGGCTAACGACATGAAGAATGAAACTAAACACACAACTTTCACCATGCACCAAAATCAAATCAAAACAGATCAAAGACAGATATTAAAATGGAAACACTAAACTTATTGGAAGAATAAGTAGGCAAAAACCTCAAAGACATAGGCATAGGTAAGGACTTTCTCAATAAAACACCCAAGGCACAAAAGATAGCACAAAGAATCAACAAATGGGATTATTCAAACCTTCCACACAGCAAAGGAAACAATCAACAGAGTGAAGAAGATACCCATGGAATGGGAAAAAAATCTTTGCCAGTCCTCAGACAGAGGACTATTATCAAGAATATACCAAGAAACTGAAAAAAAAAAAAAAATTAAACCCTCCAAAACAAAGGATTTAGTAAAGAAATGGGAATCTGAATTGAGTAAACAGTTCTCAGAAGAAATCCAAATGGCCAACAAATACATGAAAAAATGTTCCATATCTTTAGCCACCAGAGAAAGGCAAATTAAAACAACATTGAGGTTCCATCTAACACCAGTAAGAATGGCTGCAATTAAAAACTCAAAAAAACAACACAAGCTGGCAAAGCTGTGAGGAAAACAGAACCCTCCTACATTGGTGGTGGGACTGCAAACTGGTACAACCACTATGGAAAGCAGTATGGAGATTCCTCAGAAAACTGAAAATTGACATTCCATTTGACCCAGCTTATCCCCTTTCTGGGTGTCTTTCCAAAAGAGTTAAAGTCATCATACTATAAGTGATACATGTATACCCATGTTTATAATAGCACAATTTATAATAGCCTAATGTTGTAAGAAGCCAATATGCTCAACCACAGATGAATGGATAAAGTTGTGGTATATACAAACAATGAAGTATTACTCTGCCTAACAAATTTGGGTCATTGGTAGGAAAACAGATGCATCTTGAGACCATTATGCTCAGCGAAATGAATCAGACCCAGAAAGTTAAATATCATATGGTTTCTCTAATATGAGAAAACCATAAAACCATAAAAATTTAAGAGTTACAGAAGAAAGTAAGAAGATGGATTTTGTGGAAAGGGAAAGGGAAGGGGGGTAAGAGAGTGGGCAGGGGAAAGGGAGGTTATATGTAAATTTAAAATGACCTATATGTAAACAATAGAGTACTACTCTTCCATAAAGGCAGATTTGAGGCATCTGTAGGTAAATGGACACAAAATGGGACCATAATGTTTAGAGAACTGAGTCAGACTCAAAAAGTGAAATATTGTATGATTTCTCTAATACAAGAAACCTAGAACACACGCATTTTTTCCCCCAATTTTATTGATATGTATAAGCGCAAAAGTTAAGGTTTACAATGAAGTTGAGCATTTTGTGCACCTACGTATCTTGTCAAGGTGACAAGGACTTTCCCACTCTCCTTTTGTCCCTCCCCCTACCCACCCCTGTCTATCTCCCCACACTACCCCCTTGTTTCACTTTGTTTTTCGTTTTAAGTTCCATAAGAGTCGTGATCTGGGTCTCTCATATCAGAGACCATTCGATGTTTCATCAAATGTAAATTCGTACAACCACTTTGGAAAGCAGTATGGAGATCTCTCAAAAGACTAGAAATAAGTATCTTCTTCGATCCAGTAGAACACAGGCATTTTATGCAATCAAATAGATGAGATACTGGAAGTCAGGGGCAGATGATAGAGGAGGTGGGAGGGCCAAAAAGGGGGAAAGAAAGGGATTGACATAATATATATGTGCACAAAATTTTCAATGTAATCACTGCGTGGCACACAAAGACTTCTATTAGTGGATATATATATCCACTAGTAAAATGGGGGAAAAATAAAAATTAGTGCAGGGGCTGGGGGCGTGACTCAGCGACTACAGCACTTTTCTAAGAAGTGTAAGGCCCTGGGTTCAATCCTCCAATGCCTGTAATCCCAGCACTTGGGAAGCTGAGGAAGGAGCATTGCCATGAGTTTTCAGACCAACCTGGGGTACTTAGTGAGTTCAGGACCAGCCTGGACTATAAAAAAATACACTGTATTTTTAAAAAATGTAATCAGATAATTAAAACAGGATGAAAAAAAATAAGTATCTGGAGTAACTCCAGTTCGGTGGCCTAGGAAGGCCTCTGTGAGGTGACAAGGAGGCTAAGACCTAAATAACAAGAATGAATCATCCACACAAGAACAGAAAAAAGAGCATTCAAGACAAAGGATATAGTTAAGGCAAAGCCCTTAAGCCAGAAACAAATGTGATTACAAAAAGCAAAACACAAATTTTAGAATCCCAGTATTACTTTCCACTTCTTAGAACAAAGTATAGAGTTCACTGATTCCCTTTTTATCTTCCTTTATAAAAATGTACATCTTCAACCTATAGCTATTTGTTGTTTAAATTTCCTACTACATAAAACAGACATCTTACTGGAAACATACTTTATGTTAAAGCACTAAACTAAATTTGATGAAAAACAAAAAGATATGTAAAGGGCTGAAAAATAAGAATTTCCTAATTCAGTATAGCCTGGATACAAATTTTAACATTGTGCCTTCATTTCCTCATCTATAAAAGAAAGTAACATTTGCTTTGTGTATTTCCTAAGCATATAAAGATTAAGAATACACATACCTAGACGTGGTGGTATACATCTATAATCCTAGCACTCTGGGAGGCTGAGGCAGAAGGATCTCAAGTTCAAGCCTAGGCTGGGGAACTTAGCAAGACAGCAAGAACTTCATAATCAGAAACTTATAAAGGAGATAGGGAGGTAGCTCAGCATAAAGGCTTTAGGTTTGATCCCTAATACTACAAAATAAATAAAGAGATAAACAAACAATGCATACACTATGAAATACTATATACATAGAGACGACAGAAATAAAAACAAGTGAGATTTGAAATTCCCAAGGCTATTGGTCAATTGTGCTAGACTCAGGAAATATTTGTACAATGCAGAGTATCCTTAGAACATCACTGTCTCTCAGGAAAATGCTGTATTTCAGTCACATGGATACATACATACATATATATATATATATATATATATATATATATATATATCCTATGATTTTAAATCATAGAATTAATTAATCAAGAGTTGAATCTCCTAACACATTTTCACAGCAGTGGATCTGGAATTCTCTCATCCAACATAAAAGAAATCTGATTTAGATTTAGATTCCATTTCAATGAAGTTTATACAAAGAAGATTTGCCTGATTGGCAATGATATGTAAAGATAATTTTGGAGGTATATTGAATGTTTACATAATCTAAAGGCCTAATCTTTCACAGCACAATTTATTACTATAATTCATTAAAAAAGTAATTATATTCCTTATCACAGAATTTATTACAAATGTCCCAAACCATATTTGTATCAAAGTTTTAATTATAAATAAAACTCACAGTATGCTTGAAAATATATTTAAAATAAGCTAATAAAGATCATGATTAAGTATAAAATTATATACATTTATATAAGCACCTTCCAGGAAGTAGTTTAGCAATTTCTGCCCAACGATTTCCCAACCGCTTGTGTGCTTCGTAGATGATCCTGTCTTCCTCTTCTGTCCAGGAAGATTTCTTTACTTCAGGATTCAGATGATTATGCCATCTTTCTCTACACTGCTTGCCTATTCTTCCTTTTAAATGCTTTGCAATTAAAGACCACCTTTTTGGTCCATATTTCTGAACTAATTCAATAACCTAAGAAACAAAAACAAAGCCTGAAGAAGCACTATCTCAAAAAAATTATAAATATAACTCAAGAATATCAAAGCACTCAGTGATAGAATGTTTGCCTTACATATGTGTGAGACTCTGGGCTGGCCAAGAAAAGTAAAGTAAAAAAAAAAAAAAATTAAGATGTCATTTTAAATAAACATTAAATGTAAGCCATAACTATAATGAACAAAAGTCAATTTTACCAATAAGTAATTCTGCAGCATTTGACAAATTCAAAAATTGACTCCCAACTTATCTAAAACCTAACGGGCTACAATGACTTGTAGGTTAAAATGCTCTTATACAAATCAATGTGAAATAGCAGTATATGTTGTGTTCAGACTTATGTGTTTTATACACCAAAAAGAAAAAGGAAAAAAATCAAGCAGAAAGCTATATAAACCAATCTAAAAAAAGGAAGGATCTAAGGTAACTGGCTTTCTACTTCTCACTTCCTATTAGTGAAAAAAAAAAAAAACAGAGAACGTATTTTCTCCATTCTACATTTGTTTTTATTTTGCCTAAAATTGCAAGACAGTGATTCCCAAATCACTTTACCTCACTGCCTCTTTGCCTCATTGTCACACGATCCAGTATCACATTGTAAATATTTCATATTGGTGGACTATTTCAATGTAATATATATCAATATTTTACTACATACATCTACTTATGTTAAGATAAAAATTTAGCATTAAATGTACTTTTATATTATTATATATTATATCATTTATTTATTTATTGAGACAGGGTCTTGTTCGATAGATTAGGCTGGTCCTAAACTTAGCCCAGGCTTGCCTTAAAAAAATGGCAATCCTCCTGCCTTAGTCTTTTCGGTGCTGGGATTACAAGCACTGGGATTACAAGCACTGTACTACCACGCCAGCTATTATGTGGTGCTAGGGCATTGAACCTGGGGCCTCATGCTGCCTAGGCAAGCACTCTAATCTCTGAGCTACTCTCCCTGCTCCTAAAAATACTTCTAAAAAAGATCACACATTTTAAAATTTGGCATCAGACATCACATCAGACCAGTACTGAGCCCAGCAAATTAATTTTAAGAATAACTTCCTTAAATACAAAATTATCAAACATAAAAATTAACTTGAGATCTGTTTTTAATGTTAGCTCAATTTTTAATAGAAAATATGACCCTAAATGTTAGTAAAACAAGTGTTAAACAAAGCAAGCTTACAACAAGCATTCCTTCTTCAACAAATCAAGCTCTTGTAAAGGGCTATATATTTACTTGTCATGACTCAATTCAGAAAAAAAGACAACTCAAGACACTCAATATTCAATCATTATGCAAACAGCCTTCAAAGAACAAAATTAAATGCTTTACATATATACTTTATGTGTTAAAACAACATACTAGTATTTAAAAAGCTAAGCACCTACGTAGTAGACACCAAGAATACAAATACGTTACCCGCTGATCTTCTTCTTTAGTCCATGGACCCTTTATCAATTCTGGATTTAAAACTTTCTGCCATCGATGCTGGCACTGAAAATCAGAACGATTCTGAAAGAATTTGCGTTAATTTTGTTATTGAACAACTGTCTTCCAGAAAGCAAGTCAACCCAGGTTTATGTCTCATACTCTTAAGAACAAAGTTTTCAAAACTGTATATTTAATATAATTCTTTAAACCTGTAGTATTTATTTTTCATGAGTATGCCCTAATTCTGTTTTTTTTTTAAATTAACCTGCAGGGTTCAGACTACAAATAAAAAATATTTGAAATTAAAATATGCATCTCTCTACTATCCCTCGTAACATAGCAAGGAGCAAAGCTGTAACAAAGCTGTAATAAGTAAGCAAAGCTATACTTAAATGTCATAAGTCATAAGTAAGTGCAGAAAGAAAAGGTAGTAGACAGTCACACACAACAAATATGTGAACATAAACAGCAGAGAGTCCAGGCTCATACAGCACAATTTTAAAAACTCCCTAAAGCCCAGAATGTTGGCAGAGGCGAGTAACCCCAGCACTCTAGGCAGGAAGTGTGAGCCAGCCTGAGCAACTCAGTGACTCAGCAAGATCCTGTCTTGAAATTATTTTTTAAAAAATAAAAAAACCAACAGGAATAGGGAGATGTAGCTCACTGGGAAGGCCCTAGGCTCAATTCCCAGTAAGGAGAGGTGGGTGGAAAACCCTAAAGGTATGAGTACACTATTGCATGGTATTAAAAAGATGTTGATAAATGACTCCCAGGTTATCAAGAATATAACAGAAAATGAGCATTACATTTCAATTAAATTGATGAAGAGTTGATACTCAAATGGAAAATTTACCAGAATAAGAAGATTTCACGTAGAAACATCTCAAACTACAAAAAGGTTAAATGAATCTTTAATCTGTTTATGACCTGGTAACTACAACTTATTGTGAAGACATTAATAAATATTAATAGGTATTATTAAATACCTAGTTATTTCATAACCGATTCAGTTTATAAAGTTACTAGTTCATATATAAGATTATAAATAATACATAAAATAGATATATTTTTTCCACCGATGGCTTTGTATTAATAGTATTCAAACCATCTTTATTAAAACTGAATTTCTTCATTTATACTTCTGTACACTGACACTGATACATCTAAGACTATTTTTTCAAAACAATCAGACATGTTTCCAAATGTCTCTGCAGATTTGTTAAAATTAATGTAACTTTTCTATTTTAGCTTCCAATTATTGAACACTAGAACTGTCAAACATGTTACATGTCATCTCTAGTTCTCATAACAATACTACAGAAACAAGTTTATGTACATATTATAACAAAGAAGCAGAAAGACAAAGCAATTTTTCTAAGCTAGTAGAGCTGATATCTGGACATAATTCAGACTAACTCCAAAATTTATGCTCGCTCCATCATTTGGTCAATTTTCAGGTTATATTTAGAGGCATTATGACAATAGATAAAGAACAAAGGAAACATGGTTTCTGGAAAAAAAGTAATGTTTTAATTCAAGTATGAATATTTTGTATTACTTAGAGTATTTGAAAAACAAGAATATCTGTGGAAATACTTCATAGTTTACAAAATTACACAACAGAACATGAATATTAGCAATAATGAACAAGAAGCATACATTTTAAAAATCAATAACACTTTAAAATATAAGTATTGGATGATACAGTTCTTCCTTATTTTACTGCGTAGCAATCCAAATGTTTCAGTGAATTTTCTCAAATGTTTTTAAAATGTACCACAAACACTTATAAAGCCTTACCCAAACTTACTGTCATTTTTTATACTGATGAACTTCTTAGATCCCTAGATAAAGGCTATACAGGTTGGGTATCCTTATTCAAAATGCTTGAGACTAGAAGTGGTTAAATTTCAGATGTTTTCAGATTTTGGAATATTTGCATATCCATAAAAAGTTATCAGGGAGTGGAATCTAAGTCTACAAACAAAACTTACACTATACGCCTAACCTGAAAGTAATTGTATACAATATTCTTAGTGTACATGCATTTTTACTATGACTTATTACATGAGCTCAGGTATTGAATTTTCCACTGTTCTGTCATGTTGATACTCAAAAAGTTTTTTTTAAGATTTTTGAAGCACTTCAAAGATTTTGGATTTTTGAGCAACGTCCATTATATCTATACTAGAAAATCTGATTTTTTTAAGTCACTAGCAAATAACTTCAAGTGGGTATTTTTAGGAAGGAAGCCTAAATCTAAAATATGCATGGAACTAGGCACAGTGTCAAGCACCTATAATCTCAGTGGCAAGCACTTATAGTCTCAGGAGGCTGAAACAAAGGATTACAAGTTCAAGGCCAGCCTGGGCAACATGGTGAAGTTCTATCTCTAAATAAATAAATAAATCAGATTAAATTTCTAGATGCATTTTTTGAAAAAATTTAACCCAGTGCCCTATCTCAGCCATGTCAAAAATATAAAATTAACATTTCACTTACTTGAAGATGACTAGCAATTAAAGTCCAATCATCAGTTCCATGTTGCTCAACCAACTTCTTTAACTTATCATCCTATTGAAACAGGTATACTAGTTAGAAAGCTTGACCTCATCCTTTTCCTGTACACCTAAAATACAGATAACTTTCTGATTTAGTCAAGGGCTATCTTGTGGCCATTTTTAGGACTAATGTTACTATTATACAAGATTCTCCATTTACTACGCTATTCTCTCAGTCTCAGTATCAAATAGTTATTCATGGGGCTGGGAACATAGCTCAGTGGTTAGAGTGCTTGCCCAGGAAGCCTGGTTTGATTGCCCAGCACCACATAAGCCAGACAGAGTGACACAAGCCTGTAATATCAGTACTCAAGAGGCTGAGGCAGGAGGACTGCCATGAGTTCTAGGCCAGTCTGGGCTACCTAGTGAGTTCCAACAACAGCCTAAAATACAGGGTTAGAGTGTGTCTTTTAAAAAAAAGTTATTCATGTCTCTGATTAAATAAAAAAAAGAATATACAGACTAATTGACAAATAACTTTTCCTACATTTTGTTTTAAAATACTTTTCATAACTGTAGCATTTTGACAAATACAAGTATGAAATTAGTAAACCATATCAGATAACTACCTCATCTCTTGTCCACTTTACTCTATTCCAGAGTTTTTTCAATCCTTTTTGTTGTGGCACTTCATAATCATGATCAGCATACTGAAGATCATCATCCTCATCCTCACTACAAAAAATAATAATTATTTGTGAAATCAAGAATTTACTGAATTTAATCACTAAACTTGACTAAAGCAGCCATCGAGACTAAACAATATATAAATGAGGTTATTCAGAACATAAAAAAATAAGTCTCACTGTGGTGGTTTGGATATGGAGTGTTCCTATGGATACTGTGTATGGTTGAGAGGTGGGGCCTGGCTGGAAGAGGCAAGTGCTTGGGGCTTGACCTAGAGGGAGGGGCTTAAGGTAGCCCACCCTTCTTTCTCCCACTCTCTCTCTAACACCATGTTGTGAGGATCTCTGCCACTGGAACTCTGGCTCTGGTCCTGCCCCAGCTCCAGCCTTGCCATGTGAATCCACCATTTTCCAGCTGCCCACCCATGAATGGACTGGGACCTTCTGAAACTATAAGCTACAAAAAATCTTTCCTCCCTAAGTCGAGGATGTCAGGTATTAAGTCACAGTGAGGAAAAAGTAAATAAGACACTTACAATAGTGGGTAACTATAGTTCTTATTGACATCAAAGAAAGGAAGCTGGATGGTACCATCAGGGATCAAATAACCTTGTATGTCATCCTAAAGATTATGATCTTTATTCTTTATTTGACCTTTAAAAGCTAAGAGGCTTTAACTAAGGGAGCAAAAGAAAAATACCTTAAGTTTTTAGTAATCTTCACAACAAAAGCAGGAAATTATTAGGGACTGACAAACAGGAATGTAAAATACAAACCAGGCCAGGCATGGGGGTGCACACCTGTGAATCCAACACTCCAGGAGGCTGAAGCAGGAGGATCCCAAGTTAAGCCCAGTCTGGACAACTTAGAGAGACCCCATTTCACAACAAATAAAATGGGCTCAGTTTGACCCCCTGTACTAGGAAAAAGATAACCCAGCCAATTAAAAGACACAGACAATTAAGTATTCCAGTAATAGCAACATAAATAACAAAGATTAACTAGAATAATTTTATATTCAAAATAAGAATATAGTCAATAACAAAACACTATTATGAAACAAAAGACTTGAACAAATGCAAACATCTAGACAAGTTTGGGTAAGCAAATAATATTATAGATATGCTCATTCTCCCCAAATTAATTCACAAATTCAAACTAAACAAGAAAATACCAAAAGATTTTAGGAATGAACAAGTAAGCTGATTCTATCAATTATAACAAAAAGAACAAAAACCTTCATAGTCAAAAACGTTCTAAAAATAATAATGGGAGAATTAACATTACCTACTATCAAAATATACTGAAGGGCAGTGGTTCCAAACCTTTTTGACACTGGGAACCTGTTTAGTTAAAGACTGCTCTCCCAAGGATGAGAAGAAGGGAGGAAGGTTGTACTTGTTACGCAGTAGATTCTTAGAGAATAGTAGAAGCAGGAAAGAAGGAGGGTGCAAAGCTCCACTGTCAGAGCACCAGCGGCATTAGAACCTAACAAGAACAAGCTGACAAGAGGCAGAGCTTCACTCTCTGCTCACCTCCTGCTCTTGGCTTGTCTGTTCTGGTAACCTTGTCCTTCTGAAGGGACCAGTAGTATCAAGCCCAAGGACTGGATGCCCTTTCTGTACAGAAAAATAAAAAATATAGAACAAAAATGATACTGGCACATAAACAGACAAAAATAAGGAAAAAAACAGAACATCCAGAGGAAAAATATCTGTATGGGATTTGGTAAGCCACAATAAAATGAGCTTTTCAATAAGTAGTATAAGATAATAGATAACTGTATTTAAAAATTAAGCCTCATAATTTAAAATACAATTAATTCAAATGAGCAAATGATTACATTTTAAAAATGAAACCATAATACTATAATAAGAAAAAAATCTTTTTTATGTCTTTGAGCAGAGGAGAGGTACATATGACAAAAATTTAGAGCCCATGGGCTAACCAAGGTAACAACAGTAAATAGAAACAAGAACATAAAATAAAAATTTTAAAAATGTTTTAAAAAGAGAAACAAGAACTTTGCAGCTAATGAGTATGAGAAATCAAAAATTATGGCAAAATTTCTGTATTTAGAAGCATAACTAGTGCTGTTTACTAAAAAGTAACAGACGGAGACATAGAACTTGGGAAGGGAGAAGGGAATGAAAGAGTAACTATACTTTTAGAGTAGGTATTTTCAAGGTATTTAAGAAATACAGGTAGCCGCATTTATCTAAAAAGCAAAAATTATTGAAATTAATTTTAATAAACACTATTTAACACAATACATGAAAATACAGTACTTAAAACATTCAATCAATATAAAAACTTTTAATGAACTGATACACACATTCTTTTGGCTTAATAAAGTCTTCAAAATCCAGTGTATATTTTTTAGTTATAGTATAACATGATTCAGACTGGCCACATTTTAGGTCAGTGGTGGCTAGAGCTATCCTATTGAACAGAGCAGATCTAGAAGAACACTAGGCATATGGATCTTCTGCTCTGACACAGATCTACAGTAGACACAGTTTTGGTAACTGGCAGCATAAAAAGAATAGCTGAGATCAGGAGACAACCAAAGGAAAATTAACATAGTAAGGAAGGAGTTAAAACCAGAAACTGAGCTTTTATGAGATGAAATAAAGAAAAGGCAATTTTAAGCCCACAAAAAGAGGACAGGACTCTAGGATAAAGTAAATTTGAAGATTCTGTCTGAGTAGTCAGAAGCCAGAAAAAAAAAAATGGGCATCTGAAAATAACACGAACTAATGTTTATTTAAAACTTTCCAAGTACCATATATTGCAGTAGTCTATGATAAATTTTTCTTAAAACTTCACAACAACTAGAGAGAAATGTTTTTATTATTGTTACTTCACAGAATAAAAACTTTATTTTAGAAAGTAATTGTCTTTTGGTTGTACTGGGGATCCAGTCCTGGGGTGCTCTACCATTGACCTACAATCCTAGACACTCCTTTTTTTAAAGACAGGGTCTTGCTGGTCACCCAGGTGAGAACTTGAACTTTTGATCCTGCTGCTTCAGTCTCCCAAAGTGTTGGGATTACAAGTAACTAACTTCTAGACCACAGCCATATTAAATATAGTATGGCTGACCTCTAATGTATACTACTTTACCACTTTACTAAAATGCACTAGAAAAAAAAGGAAAACCAAAAGATACCAAAGACAAACCTCAACTGAATTCTGAAGCCAGAACAAGGCTCTCTACTTCTAACTTAACTACTCACTTTGTAATCATAACCACTCAGGGGTTTACTTAACTGTTTGTAAAATGAGTAGAACACCATTTACCTTACTATAGAGGCTTAAAGATGAAAATAAATGAAAAAATCACATGCTATACTTCCTATAACACTTGTCAAAAAAGGCTTAATATTAATAAGTGCATAATCTGATCACCTGAAAATCATTTTTGCCCTTCTACATTTAACGCTGAGTTCTAAGAAATTCATTTATTTTACTTTTAGTACTGAAGATTGAACTGAAGGCCTTCACACTGAGCTAAATCTCCAGCTCTCCGCCCCCTTTTTATGAGAGAGGGTCTTTCAAAGTTGCTAAATTGTCTAGGCTGGGCAAGGCATAAATTTGTAGTCTTCTTGCGTTAGCCGCTCACAGTGCTGGGTTATAGGTATGAACCTCTAATGCCAACCTGTATTCTGATTTCAAACTGCAAAAGTTTGGAGATTTCCCTAACTTTCCTGAAATATAATTAAGAATATGTGAGTACTTCCAATATCTGAACACATTATATATAAAATCAATCTTACAAAACTAAAATATTAAACTATGAATTTTTATTTTTTATTTTTATTTATTTATTTGGTGGTGGTTGTAGTGGTGGTACTGGAAGGTTAAGACCAGGACTTTCATGCTGAGCTATACCTCAGCCCTTTTTTTTTCTTTGAGGCAAGTTAAAAAGTTAAAAAGTTGCCTTAACCTGCACCATTGGGCCCGGCTAAGCTGTAAATTTAATATATGTTATCTATAGATCCTCTGCAGGAAACTTTGACTCTGACTTGTCAATTCCATAGGACCAAAATACTTCACATCTGAACTGACAAAACATCAAGATCCATATTTATCTACTTCCCTATTTAAATGTACTTTAATTTTCAAGTACTCTCTCCCTGAAGCCAATGTTTATAAATAAAAACAAAACACAGACTTAATTACAGGCTTACTTATTGGCAACCACTTCCAACTACCAGATATATCACTTGATTAGCCCAGAGTAAACTGTTAAGTTGGTGATGCTTCAGGTCTAATCACTTCATAAATTTCTAAGTTACTAAATCAAATAAAGCACCACACTGTGGTTTACTCAAGATATCTACTCAGCTTCCTCTTAATACTTATTATCACATATGCCAATTTTCCCAACCAAACAGTAATCCTTGAAAGTGCAGAGACCTGGCTGGAAGAATGGCATGGTGGTTAAAGTGCTTTTTTAGCAAGTGCAAGGCCCTGAGTTCAAGTCCCCACCACCACATAAAGTCAGGTATGGTGGCACACACCTGTCATTCTTGCACTTGGGAGGGTGAGACAGAAGGATTGCTGTGAGTCCACGGCCATCCTGGACTATAGAGCGAGACTCTGTCTCAAGAAAAAATAAAGTGCAAAATCAAAAAAATGTCTGGCACTTCAAGACCAGGCCCAGTATGGGTCAGTCAAAACGTTGTAAGATTAACAAAGATTTCCTCTACCTCTCTCAAGTGATCTGCATTGCAAAACTACCTCATTCCCTTCCAACTCAACCTAAAACTTGTACTTCTTTAATACGGTCGTGATCTCAAAGTCGTTACGAGAAAGAAAACTTAAAAAAAAATACCTCTAGGAGGAGATAAAAGGCATTCCCATTTGTTAAAAAGTATTTCAGAAGCCAAATGCACTTTCAAGTGGTAGAATTTTAAGAAGCAGAACATGCTGAAATAAACATTTTAAAAACTTCAGTACAGAAGTTATTCTTTGAGAGTGACTACTATAGTGTCTAACCTTTCCTAGAAATGTCCCCAACACTATTACTTCTACACACCCTAAATAACCCTCAGGCATGCTTTTCACAAGTTCTCCTTTTCTTCCCTCCTTTCAGATCACAACAGCATATTTAAGATTGCTTTTTTAAAAAACCTGGTTATTTCTAAGCCAAAAAAAAATTTTCCCTGGGGGATTTTCTCATATAAATCTTAAGTATTCACAAAAATACATACAGCACATCTCTCCTGTACAAAATCCAACTTGTTTCTTAACAAAATGTAAGGATATGAGCCCAAAAATCTTTGTTCAGAAAATTAATAAAGATTAATTTTCCTAAAAATTTACTTGTTTTCACACTAAAACTCTTTCTTGGGGGGAGGGGTAGGGTCTCGCTGTGTAGTCCAGGCTGGTCCTGAACTCGCTATGAAGCATAGTCTGGCCTCACAGCAGTCCTCTTGCCTCTGCCTCCCAGTGCTAGGATTACAGGAGTGCGTCACCACGCCCAGTTTACGTGGTGCTGGGGGAATGAACTCAGGACCTTGCACCTGCTAGGCAAGCACTTTAACTGCTGAGCTATTCCTCCAGGCCTAACCCTTATTTTTTTTAACTATATATTTCACTTGTGACAAGTTTCTATTTCTACATGAGGTTTCATTCTGTTTTGCAATCAGCATGGTCATTAGTTTCAGACAGTGAGTTATGCAGCCCATTCAGTATTCAGGAAGCCCTGTTCTTTGAGTGGGTGAGTATAAAGGAGCATTAAAGTACAATTCTTAGAATCATCTTTCTACCACTGGGACTTTCCTAGAGTCAAGCTAATGACCTACTTGTTAGTTTGGACTTCAAGTTATACTTTTGTTTTTCTTTTCTCTTTTCAAAGATCAGGATTGAACAGAATTCCTTTTGTAAGCTAGGCAAGCACTCTACCATTAATTTATATTACTCTAGCCCTAAGTTGTTTCTATATACATTTAAATGTACTGAAAGGATGATATAACTTTCACATAAGAATAATAGAGAAAAATCCTGGAAATGTATTGCTATCACTAACTACAACGGGAAGATACCTGAGAATGCTTACAACTTACCAAGTAAAAAGGATAAAGAACGTATCTTACAAGTAACCTCATCAATATCCACTTTCATTATTTAATAATAAAAAAGTATCACTGCCCAATCAAGGTTAGAAAATATTAAAACTGATCTGCCCTACTTTTCTATTTTTATACCATCTTTGGCATTTCTATATTGCAGCAAACAGTGTTGATAATATGCAGCAGTTCAGTAAAATCAAGCTTCTACTAGTACTTAAATAAGTGAGCCATTTCTTGACCACTGTGATTAATCTAGAAGACAGCAGGAAAAAAAAGGTAAAATTATTTTTCTAGTCACAAAGCAACAACAGAGGAATTTGATCTTCAACTCTCCGGGTATTCTCCCTGTTTTCTAATCAAGGAAAATATTTATTCTGTAATTGTCTACTTATATATAACCAAATTATTATATTCAAATAGAAATAGTTTAGTGAATTTTTAAATGAACAAGACAATCAGGGTAAAGCTGGGGATGAAAATCAGTGGTTAGACTGCTTGCCTAGCATGTGCAAGGCCTTGGGTTTGATTCCCTAGCACCACATAAAAATTAGCCAGACTTGATGGCACATGCCTAAAATCCCACGAAGGCTGTGGCAGAAAGACTGCCATGAGTCTGAGGCCAGACTTATATAGTAAGTTCACAACTAGCCTGGACTACAAACTAAGACCCTGTCTCAAAATATATTCGTATATATAAAACAGCACAAGGAAGCACAAAAGAAAATTCTACAACGCATAGGCTAGGAAAATGGAATTAAGAGTAACTTTGCATTGGCATGTAAACTAAGAGAATGTGACTGTCATGAACTAATCTGTGGAAAAAAATAAAAACTAGCTATACTTGATGGTATTAACATTAAAAACATTTTTGGGAAAAGTTCAATTTTAAAAGATAACAAAAACGAAACAAAAGAGATAACAATTATACAACTTCAAAACAGTAAAATGAGGTAGCCAAAGGGGAATCTGAAAATATTTTGGAATTTTTATTGGACAAGGAACTAGTGGCTTGATATTAAGAGAAACATCAGTAGTTCTAGAAAGTTCATTCTAGGGGCTAGAGGAACAGCACAGTGGTTAAAGTGCTTGCCTAGCACGCACAAGGCCCTGCATTCAATTCCCCAGCACCACATAAATCCAGGCATGGTGGCACCAATCTGTAATCCCAGCACTTGGGGAACTGAGACAGGAGGCTTGCTAAGAGTTCAAGGCTAGCCTACACTACAGAGTGAGTTCAGGACCAGCCTAGGCTACAGAGAAATACCCTGTCTCAATAAAATAAACAAATAAATAAATGAAATAAAATGAAAATAAAAAGTTCATTCTAGTAAAATTGTTTTAACCTAACCACATTTTAATCACGACTTACCACAAATATGACATCCTTATCATATTCAAAAATACACTTTCATTGTACTTCCTGAAGATAGGGTAACTGTACATTGAATTTAATTTAACTGCGTGCAAGTTATGAAAACTTACCAGTTTGATTTAATAAAGTGAAATCAGGCCACCCAGTGGTTAACATGATGTACTGCATACATGAATATTTATTTTAAATCTAGACTGTGCAAACTTCCTATCATTATAAATGAGACAAATTTGACTTCACATAATCTTTAAACATAATTGATGGCACTATTAAAATGAAACCAATATGAGAACATTTATGCTTGTTTTCTTTACAATAGGTATACTGTAAATGAGAAAAGATAATTACAAAAGTCCCTAAAATCTGATATACAATAAACCTAGAAACTACTTTATGCACTAGAAGATTCAAACTCCTTATATTAATAGAAAAAATAGGACAGAGTATATCTGCTTTCCCAAAACAAATTGACAGCTAATGACAAAACTGATTTTTAAAAAAAATCTCTCATATTTCAATATACTTTCACCACCATCCATTTTGCTGGAAATAACACACACCCACACTCACACACCATTTAAAATTTTTCCCCAGTCTAACATCTAGCTCTCATCTTTTCAGTTGAGTGTAGTATTTGGTCATCTCAAGAGTAAATACTTTAATTGTGCTACTGGAAAGCAGATTTTATAGCTTCTAAGTAGTTTTTAGTTTATTTTTTAAGGGTGGAATTGGGCTTTAAAAACTAAAATCATTTATACATAAGCATGATTAAAAATCAAGTACATTTTAATAACAGAATCCCATTTTAGTAATGCTTGTAAGCTGCTATTAAATTACCAGTGCTATCTATAACTATTTTAAATCTCAATGGTAAATAAGTCTTTTCCTTTATGTAAATCTCAGTAATAGGCTCTACAGCTACCAAAAAAAAATCAAGAGCCAAAATATTTCAGATGTTTCACATTTGAGGTAGCAGTGTTCTACTTTAAGTGTTTTTTTCAGAACACACAGAAAAAGGTTATTACAGGATTTACACCTATACACTCATGCAAAACATTTACATAGCAAAGTATAGTTTTCATGCAAATTCCTAAATGACTGAATACAGACCTCAAAGTGCAACTTGAAATGACTGAATTATTTCCCTTCTGTTTTTATTGTAAACTGGATTTACACATATTAAAATTCTTAGCCAAAAGGGAATATTTTTCCCAGTGAACAGATTATTTCTCCTTCAAGACATCTCATAGTCCATCATCTTCTAAAGTACACGTCATATTTAAATACACAACAAATATAATTTAGATCATACAACTCACTCAAGTATGAAGGCCCTAAGAAACACACCATTCAGATGACTTGTCACCACATCCTCTATATTTTCAAAAGGAGTGTAGCTTCACTACACTTAATTACTCCAGACTTACAACTCTTCTTAACTCATTTTATAATGTTTCAGTTAACTCTCACTGCTGACAAAGAATAAATGCCAATAGTACAAGTAATATTTTACATCTCAAGCTCATGGTATTGCCAACAAAAATAATTTATACTGGCAAAATAATCATAAAATCACTTCTCCTTTCTTAGTCTACTACTATGACAGAAAGAAAATCAACTGGGGAGAAGAGGGTTATGACATTCAAACATGAGTATCTAATTATAACTTTAATTTTGATGACAGAATTAGCCAAGAAACTGTTTCAAATAAGTTTAGTATCGATAGTAAATATATAATGCCAGAAATATAAACCACTTTCATAATAAAGTTATTTTAAAATTCTCTTAAACTTAAAAATTCAAGAAGCCTAACTAAACCAGCACTTCAGCACCTGTTGATTTTGGGAGGTTTTAATCTTTCTAAAGATGGAGAGGTTAATTGGATTCTTGAGTTTCTAGACTAGTAGTCTAGAACAACCCAGGCAATTCTGACCCCCTTCCAAAGACATTTAGCAATGTCTACAGATGTTTTTGATTGTCATAATTGTGGGAGGTGTGGTGTTGCTGTCCTCTCCTGCATAAAGTCCAAGACTCTGCTAAATATTCTCCCTCTAAAAAGAATATTTGATCCAAAGTGTCAATAGTTCCAAAGTTGAAACCTCTATGCTAGAGGGAATGACAGTGTGTGTACACTTGTTCCAGCTCAAGGTTTTGTCCTATATTAGAACCGCTATAATAAGCTGATCATAACAATTTTACCTTATTGTGATCCCTACAGAACCAGCTTATGCACATCAGATGTTTAATAAAGTAAAGAATATTATATGTAGTTACTGCCAATATTTCACCAAAATGTTCAATGAATGACTCCTCGTACTCAAGAGCTACAACTAACTCTGGGTAAGACACTGAGATAGTAAATCTAGATAAATAAAAACATTTGGAAATTCTGCCAAACACCTAATGGTTTATTTAATAATGATGAAAATGAAGTCATTGTAGATTTTTTTGTCATCTAAGGGATTACTCTATACAATTTAGGACTAGCCACTGACATAAAAATATTAAGCATAAATTCATCCTAGCACATTTCCCAAGCAACCAAAAATGTGTGTCCTTGGAGCAATGTTTAGGTACAGTCCAGAACTAAATTTAGGCACTCAAAATTTTCAGCTAATAAAACATTATTTTTTAAAAAATCAAGTTACTGGTAACAGCAGTGTGACATTTTGCCAGTAGAAGGTACTAAGAGTACACACATAAAGTTGCTCCTGAGGAAATCAGTATGGTAATTACAGAAAAATGAAAAAAAAAATCCTCTCTCCTCAGTTATTTCTCAGATTTTCCATAACCTTTGAAGGTAGCAAAGTTGGCAGAGGAGTGCCCGCCCAGATTTGTCATGGAGTTTCTGTTTTGACTGACACAGTAACTCAAAAGAGAAAACCCTATTCTTTTTAAAGACACCCTGGCGGGACACAACCACTTTTACCTGCGTAGCGTTATTGCCTGAAAGCGCAATGACTTACCCGGCAAAACACCTCACTCCAAAAAGTGGCTGGGAAGGATCTGAGGTCCGGACGTTCGCTGTGGAGAGAAATCTACTCAAAGGCGCAACCTGAGCGTTTGTTAAGACTCTTCCAGCGTCCTAAACACACTGGTCCCCAAATCTCCGCTGTTCCGGCCAGCTAGAGGAGGATGTGGGGCAAGGGGAAGGAAAACCTCTGCCCCGGCTGGGGAGAGCCTCGGGGGAAGGGGGCAGCGAGGAAGGGACAGCGCCAACAGGCCCGGAGAAAGGGATGCCACCCACCTGCGCGACCTCTTCGCCATCCTTCAAGTACCACATAGGCGTGGGCTGCGCGGGGACGCAAGGCAGCCGCCTCCAGCCTCCGGCGAATGCTCCTTCTCCCCGACCCTCCCGCCGATTCCCTCTTCTTTCCAGCGACTGCCAGGGACGGAACGAGGGTCCCGAGAAGGCAGCACGGAGCGATGGAGGAGAGGACCGCGACCTCAGCCCAGGCGCCACTTTCAGCCCCTGCCCGGCCGGGATAGGGATGCCCCGACCATGTCAGGAGGCGAGCTCCCGGCCCTCCGTCGGCCCCGCCCGCCGCCCCGCAGCCAAGTCGCGGCGGTCCCGGCACTGCCCCGCCCTCTCCCCGCAGCACGCAGCTCTGCAGCGCTCGCAGCCTCCTGCAGGGTTTTGTCCGCACCGCCGAATCTCGCGCCCAGCCTCCCTCCAGAGCCGCCGTTTGAATCTGCGCACGCGGCCCCGAACCTCATTGGCTATGCCGGCGGCACGCGGGGGGGGCGGGGCGGGGCGAGGAGCGCGCGCGGGTCGGAGGGCGGGCCCGGGGAGCTGGAAGCCGGGACTGCAACTCGCGGGAGTCCGGGAAAAAGCTTGGAGCCGAGGGGTGGGCCGAACGAAGCGGTCCTCGCAGCGGAGCCGCGACTGCACCCGGAACGCGCAGGCAGTCGCACCGACAGGCGCGGCCGCGCGAGTCCTGCTGGGAAAGCGAGTTTCTGGGTTCTCCTCGGGCGGGCCCGGAAGCGGCCGCTGGACGGATCCCACTGCCCCAAACTTTTCTGGGTGTGCGGACTGTGCACCTGGGGAATGGGCGGTCCCGCAGCTTTGCCGGGGAATGTCAGTAGCCTCTCAACCGCAGTTTCTCCTTTCTCCATGGATATGTCCCGCCTCCTTAGTTAGCAGGCCCCGTTTTTGGACTTGAAACTAATATAGCTGTAAAGTTTGTTCATCCGTTATTCTGTAGGCAAAAATAGGAGCTATTTTTACCCAAACGCCATTGCTGGAAAAAAAAATGGCGAAGACTCTGTGGTGAGATAATTTACCTTCCTCAAGAATGATCACAAGTATGACGAGTGAAAAACAGTTTTAAACAGAGAGGTGCTTGAAGCAGGAAGGAAAGGTATCAGGCCAGCACCTTGTCCTAAATGTGCCTAATCTCGCACTCCCCTCTTTGGAAAAGTAACTGGTGCGCTCGGGGGAGAAGCCTCAGCCTGGAAAACTATGCAAGATGGGAATGGACTGGGAATTTCGCCCAGAAGAATGAGTATGGTCCGTGCAAGGTGACCTGCATGTGAGGCGGGACAGAGAGGATATTGCCAGGGAAGAGCTTCTACAGTTGCTACTACTAAAGTGTAATAACGAACTGCTCAGGTTAAGTGGCATTAAAAATTAAATTAACTACAGTTACTACGATTAGACACGGTTAAGGATCTAGATTTGCATAGAGCACTGAACCACATATCAATATTATAACAGACATTTTGCTATTTTGAAATTTACACATCTTTTGCAAATCAGATGTGCAGGTGCACATGAATTAAAAGAGCTCACATGCTTTACTGTCAAACACTTGCTTTCCTATAGTTCCTTTTTCTCAAGTATTCTGGAAGAGTAAAGCAGATTTGAAAAATCATTCCTTATTGGGTTGGTTTACTTTTTAAAACAGCAATTAGCTCCCATATTTCATTATATTCCAAATGTCATTTGGAATCAGTGTTTTCTTATTTACTTTTGAGTTACACATTATTCCACATACTTATAGTCCAAGAGGAGGTACAGCTTCTGCTGTATTTTAGGCTATTGTCAATTTTTACATAAAGTATCTTTTTTAAAAGCCTGAAGATGGGATTTTATGAAGGGAACCAAGAATTAAAGACACAGACCACCAAAGCTTAAATAATTAAACTAGTCTGGAGTTTGACTCTGTTCTCTCAACGGAGACAAATATCTTTGTCTTGCCCCTGGAATGAAGAGAACTTGCCTGCAAACAGGAAGGGCTTGGAATCCCAGGTAGTCTTTGTCTTGCTTCTGAGATGAAAAGACCTTGCCTGCAAATAGGAAGGACTTGGAGTCTCAGGTAGTCTTTTGTTTTACAGTCTGAGATGATGGGCCCTTGCCTGCAAACAGGAAGGGCTTGGGGGTCTCAGACAATTCTTGTTTTGCCATCCAAGGTGAGCCACTGTCTGCACATGGGAGGGGCTAGAGGTCTCTTGCAAATGAGGGCCTCTCTTGGCTTGTGGCAAACAAATGCAAGCAGACTATGGCAGACTTGGAAGCTCCTTGACTAGATAACAAAGCCAGGTGGTCTAATAAGAGATACAAGACAGAATTAGGGTAAAGGTCAGCAAGTAAGAGAGGGGGTTGGATTAGGGACCTATAAAAATAAAGAGCACAGTCTCTCGTGGCTGCAGTCTTCCCCTATATTTGTGTGTGTGTGTCTTTTGTCTGTGTCTTTTTGTTCATTCCTCCCTTCTAGGACAAGTGGACCGCAACAATTTTAGATTTCAATAGTAAAATAAATTCCCTTAGCTGGGCCTGGTGGCACAGGCCTGTAATCCCAGTACTTTAAGACACTGAGGGAGGAAGATTGAAAGTTCAAGCCCAGCTTCAGCGACTTGGCAATTTAGTCAGACCTTGTCTCTAAATCAAAACTAAAAAGATAGGCAAAACTGGGTGTGGTGGCCCATGTCTGTAATCCCAGCACGCAGGAGGCTGAGGCAAGATGACTGTCTGAGTTTGAGGCCAGACTGGGCTACATAGTGAGTTCAGGACCAGCCTGAACTACAAAGAATATATTCCACCTCATTAAATAATTAGAAAAATGCAAATTAAAACCACAGTGAGATACTACTACATAGCTATTAGAACAAGAAGAAAAGACTGACTACACAAACCTTGGTGAAGATGAAAATGATGAGACAAATACAACTGTCATACATCGCTGGCAAGAATGCAAATTACAGGCAGTGCCAGAAAGGTTTATAGTGGCCTTATTTGTAGTCACCCAAAACTGAAAATGCATAAGAGGGACATTCTTATTCACTTTTACTCTTCAACTCCCTTAGGGTTGGTTTTGACTGGCCTGTTAATGCTTCTCAAGGTTTTAGACAGAAACTATCCTGAAGGTGTAAGGGATTTATTACCTACAAGGGAAACAGGTACTAAGAGCAAATGTTGGTAATTTCTTTTTAAACTACTTTATCTTTAAAAATTTATGGAAAGTTTTATTTCTACTCCATGATAAATGTTCACATATTTATTGTAAGATAATTTCTTTAATGCTTTACTGAATTTCTTTCCTGGCTGGGATGTAGGTCAGTAGTAGAGCAACTGCTTAGCATATATAAGGGCCTCAGAAACACACACAATAAAAGCTTTACTAATTTATTTTTTTACTTTCAATTTTTAAGTAAATTACTTCTGCAAGAAAAGCCGCTGTTGACACGGCTGTACCTACTTCTGATTTTTCTACAATGAAAGGCCCAATAGTAGCAAGGTTTGTTAACACTCGTTTTTAAAGCCCTGGTAAATACAGTATGCATACTGTTACATGACACAACCATGGTTGTATATGCAACCATATTCATAAGGGAATTTTTTGTTTATGTTTGTTTAGTTTTTTGTGGTTTTCACATTGAGCTACATTCATCCTTAGCTTATTTTCATTTTTCATTTTGAGATAGGGTCTCACTAAGTTACTAAATTGCCCAGGCTAGACTTAACTTCCAGAGTGCCTGGATTACAGGCCTGCACTGCTGGACCTGGCTTGTCTATTTTATCTACTGCTAG
Source organism: Ctenodactylus gundi (assembly GCA_004027205.1). Taxonomy (NCBI): domain Eukaryota; kingdom Metazoa; phylum Chordata; class Mammalia; order Rodentia; family Ctenodactylidae; genus Ctenodactylus; species Ctenodactylus gundi. The sequence goes on along the minus strand of PVKB01006164.1, from coordinate 332 downwards.
ATTCCCATCTCTTGAATGAGGATGCACCTAAATGATGAGCAAGCATTTCTGCTCACAAGGGTGCAATAAAGTACAAAACAAAATTACATTAGCAATACCATTTTATGGCCAGTGAGGTAACAAAATTGTTCTAAATTCTGCAATAATTTTTGATAGTGGTATTGAAAACTTGCATATGCCTTTAGGAAGGCAATACTGGACAAAAAGCATAAATATGTACAGAGCTTTTGAAAGGTATTTTTAAAAAAGAACTCAGAAGAAACAAGATGTGTTTGTTTGAATAAACATATATATATATATATATATATATATATATATATATATATATATAT
>PVKB01006163.1:0-71418 GCA_004027205.1 Ctenodactylus gundi | reverse complement strand
TTTTTTTTTTTTTTTTTTTTTTTTTTTTTTTTTTTTTTTTTTTTTTTTTTTTTTTTTTTTTTTTTTTTTTTTTTTTTTTTTTTTTTTTTTTTTTTTTGAGTCAGGATCTCACTCTGTAGCCCAGGCTGGTCGTGAACTCATGGAGCCCAGGTTAGCCTTGGACTCAAGACAATCCTCCTGTCTCAGCCTCCCGAGTGCTGGCGTAATAGGTGTGCAGCACTATGCCCAGCTAATTAGGTGCTGGAGATTGAACTCGGGTACTTAGTGCTTGACTTGGCACTTGATAAGCAAGTGCTTTAACCACTGAGCCATTCCTCCAGCCCCAACAACTGGATTTCATGTCACAAATCACATAATCTTTTCAAAATGTTTCCAAGACTTAATCGTCTTGCTTCAGAAAAGCAAAATGATGCTGCCATGGCCAGCATCTTGGCTTTCAAGGAACTCCTGCAGTGGTCGATGCTCAGGCCTTTGGGCCTTATAAAGGGGACAGCGTTGGCGACTACTTGTCCAACAGTATCCATTTTTAAAGCTTTTGCACTACTTTTTTTCTTCTACTTCTCCTTCTGCTTCTACCTTCTTCTTTTTCTTTTTCTTTTTTTGAGGCAAGTTTTCATTCTGTAGTCCATGCTAGTCCTGAGCTCATTATGCAGCCCTGGCTGGCCTTGAACTCACAGCAATCCTGCCTCACAGACATGCACCATGTTTTCTTGACATACTATGCAGTGATACTTCATTAAATGTGAGTTTAAGGCAACAGTTAATTGTCTTCTACTAACTTCACAAGTTCCTCTCTTGTGTCTGTCATCACCAGGCACCATCAATTACATCACATCCGCTGGGGACAAAGAGAATTGCTTTAATGTATTTTTTACTGCTTCGTATTAATCTCTTCATTTATCTGTGACTTTTTATTGACTTTTAAAAAGCCAGGACATTTTATTCATCACCAATCCCTCTAATAAAAATGGCAAGTTGTGCCACATCTGTAACATAAAAGCATTTATCCACCACCAAAACATAACCCCTAAAGTTAGCAGAAAACTCTCCAAATACCCCACCTACTCCCCGCCCTGCCCCTCTCTCTGTTTGAGACAGGATCAGGCCCGTCCTGGTCCTTGAGTCCTGAACTCAGCATGGAGCCCAAACTGGCCTGGAGTACACAACATTCCCCCTGCCTCAGGCCTCCCAAGTGCTGGAATTACAGGCCTGTGCCACCACAACCTGGGTCGTGCGGTGTTGGGGAATTGCAGCCAAAGCCTTGCCCTGGCTGAACAAGCACTTTAACAGCTGAGCTACACCAACAGCCCCTCTCCAAAACTCTTTTCATAGACTTTCTAATTTCTCAGCTTGCCTAGCTATAGTCTGGTGAGACAAGCTGACTTTAGAAATATCACCCCCAGGCCCAAAGAATAGCCCAGCAGTTAGAGCACTTGACTACCAAAGGAAAGGCCATCAATTTGATTCCCCAGCACCACATAACCCAGGCATGGTGGTGCACACCTGTGTGTAACTCCAACACCCTGGAGGCTGAGGCAGGAGCATTGCTGTGAGTTTGAGGCCAGGCTGGGCTCCATAGTGAGTTCAGGACCAGCCTGGGCTATGGAGCGAAACTCTATCTCAAAAAAAAAAGTGTTTTATTAAAATAAATTTATGCAGCTGGAGGAATGGCTCAACAGTCAAAGCGCTTGCCTAGCAAGAGCTACATCAAGATCTAAGTTCCTGAGTGCAATTCCCCAGCACCACAGAGGGAGGCTGAGACGGGGATTGAGGTGACTCCAAGGCCAGCCTGGACTCCGTAGTGAGTTCAGGACCAGCCTGGGCTCCAGAGCGAGACCTTGTCTCAATAAATAAATAAATAAATAAATAAACTAAACATTTAAACCAGACAATACAGGTTGTAACAGCAACATCCTTCAGAGAGCTGAGCGTCTTTGAGCTCTGATACTGGCCTTTGAGAACAGGATGTCCTCACTTGGCCATTGTCTTTGAGACATATGAAAGAACATAGGGCTGCTGAAACAAGCCAGATACCTTGAAGACATCAATAACATAACCTTAAACAGTTTGGAATAAAAGTTCTTGAAAAATGTCAGTATGCTTTGTACATTGTCATCATAAATTTGAACAGTTACTGACAGCTCTTGTTCTCCGACCTTTCGCTTAATGGCTGAATGTGTCAGGCTTGAACATCAATTGAACATCAATGCTGTCTGTATAAATATATCCAACCATGAGTGCATGTGCAGTCCAAATTCTTTATTCATATAAGCCAAATAAAATATGAGATGGTAATTTTACAAAATAGCGAAAACTAATATTATTCAGCTAGTCTATGATGTCTCATAAAACACAAGAGTAAAGACAATGAGTTTAGCCAGGCATTGTAGTGTTAGAAATGGCTCATAGGAGTTCACCTGTCCAAACAAAGGATGGACATGAGGGGCACGGATGACAGAATCTGAGGCTTTAATTATCTTTTTGTAAAAAGGTGACCTTCCCACATGCAAGTGAAGAAAGGCACACTGAAATATGGTGGATGGTGATTTAAATCCCTAGGTCGCAGGTCCGTCCCCTGCCTTTTCGTATTGGCAGGATGCACAATCTTCCTGATACGATGTAAGGTATTGGCTCAGGGCCACGTTTATCACAGTGCTGTGGCCTTTATCCCTCCTCCCTCCTTCCGCCTTTGTCTGGTCACTTGGTCAGCTGAAGTTTAAAGATCCATCTTTACCTTGAACAATATGCCACTGCTACCTCTGGGTGGTGCTCACAGTAGAACACCCCTGTAACCTCACGACTTAGGGAGGCTGTGGCAGAGGGATGGCAAATTCAAGTCCCACCTAGGCAACTTAGCATGATTCTGTTCGAAAAATAAAGCAGATGGGGGTGTAGCTCAAGAGAGTTAGAACACTTGCACCGCATGTGCTTCTCCAGCACCACCTAACTAGGCATGTGGGCCTACATCTGTAATCTCAGCATTTAGGAGGCTGAGGCAGGAAGATAACCATATATCTGAGGTCATCCTAAGCCACATTCCAGTAGGCAGTTTCAGAGTAGCTAGGCTGGGTGGGTGGAGACCTCCCAGAGGAGGAGCTCATCCTCAGATGAGGAGCTGCTCCCGGGTAAAGAACTCTGATAGTTTAAGAAGGACTGTACCTGGGAATGGCCAAGGACAAAGTTAAAGTCAAATAGGTCATGGGACCACAGACCCTCATAACCCAGGTCTCAGGTCTTGGGCCCTCGAATTTGATCTTTAAGCCAATGAACTAGTTTTGTGCTAATGTGAACCCATTTATAAAGGCCAACTCTGTATAGGAAAATTAATATCCATGATTCCCACCTTGACCCACCCATATTTGAGGCAAGTAATCAACTTCACTCAAAGTCCACAACTATATTTATTTATTGAATAAGTCCACTAATTTAAATGCTAATCTCATCTAACAAAATAATTTCACAGCAACATCTGCACTAGCAGGATTTGTTGTTTTGTTTTAGGATTGGCGTTCGACCTAACTGCTGGTACCACAGCTTAGCCAAGTCAATGCATGAAAGTAACAGTCACAACTCCAAGAGAAAAAGAAAGCAAGTTATTAAGAGGGGGCTGGAGGAATAGCACTTGCCTAGCAAGCTCAAGGCCCTGAGTTCATTCCCCAGCACCACGCTAAGAGTGTAGCGGTGCTTGCCTCTAATCCCAGCCCTTGGGAGGCTGAGGTAGGAGCATTGCCATGAATTCAAGGCCAGACTGGACTGCATACTGAGTTCAGGACCAGCCTGGACTATGGAGCAAGACCCTGTCTCAAAAAAAAGAGAAAGAAAGAAAGAAAAAAAGAAAGAAAAAGAAAGAAAGAAAGAAAGAAAGAAAGAAAGAAAGAAAGAAAGAGGACTTTCCCATCTGACTACCCATACACCACACTAGAGCATAGAAGCACAGAAGAGTAGGAATCCTCCACAGCAGATCTTTTCTTTTTTTTAATTCAGGGACTTCCTCTTGCAAGGGCAAGCGCTTAAGCTGCTGCTGTGCCATTCCTCCCCCCAATGCCCATGGCTGATCTCAACCCTCCTCACTCCAAAGTAGCAGAGGGAGAGAAGTGGCGGTGCAGGACAAAGCCCACCCATCCGCATCTGAAGAGACAGATGGGCCAGGGCTAGAGGAGGACAAGAGTTGAGGATTATATCGGACTGATTTTTTTCAGTACTGAAGATTGCATCTAGGATCTTTGCACTCAATGTATCCCCAGCTCTTTTTTGTTTGTAAATTTTCAAACAGGGTCATGATAAATTGTTTGAAATTACAATCCTTTAGCCTTCCAGAGTGCTGGGATTTACAGATGTGTGCCACCATGCCCAACTCTCAGATCTTTTGTTTGCTTTTTCTTTCTTTCTTTCTTTCTTTCTTTTTTCTTTTTCTTTTTCTTTTTTTCTTTTTTTTGCTTGTTTGTGTTTGAGACAAGGTCTTGCTCTGTATTTCAGGATGGTAAATAAATAAATAAATTGTCCAAGTTGGACTTCATCTTTCTGCCTCAGCCTCTCAAACTACTAGGATTACAGGCCTACATCACCACGGCCGGTGAGGACTAGATTTTTTCCCCACTTCAAAGGATAGAGGAGAAAAATCCCCCAGTATCTGGGAGGGGGTCCCAAGGAGGTTGTGCCCAGGCCTGGACAATTGATTATTGAAAATTACTGGGGAATAACAGTACCCTCCCTCATGGCACTAAGGGATAGGCAATAACTCAACAGAGAATGAATAAAGGCATCGATTGAGAAAGCTCAGACCCCACTGAATGGACATGAATTAACAAAAGTGGCCATGTGTTTGGAAGACTCCTTTTAATGTGCCACCCAGTTTCATTAACACTGGTACATTGGTAATATACTGTTTGGGAGACTCTAGTCTGATATATCTGCTTTAATCCGTGTGTGTGTGTGTGTGTGTGCGCGCGCGCGCGCGTGCATATGCACTTGCGCACCTAGGGCTTTACACTGAGTTATATCCCTAGCCCATTTCTAAATTCTTATTTTGAGACAAGGTTTTGCCAGGTCACTGTGTTGCCTGGGTTCCAACTTAGCCATGCACTGGCTTAGCTAGGCTGCAGTACCCAGCTTGTGATCCTCCTACCTCAGCCTCCCAGAGTGCTGGGATTGCAGGCCTATGCCACCAAGAAAAGCTACTTTAAACCACCTCTATCAACATAAAAAAGGCAGGTAAGGTAAGAGATATTTTTAAATGTGTAAATGATTTAAAAACAGAATTGTTTGTATTTTGATAGGTAATTGGAAATGAAGATATTTTATCAAGTTCACTCTTAGGGAGCTATGTCTCTGAAGAATCTATAGAGAAACCCTGACAGTGGCTAATGCCACATCAGACCTTGAAAACTAAGAATATGGGACCACAAATGACAACATTATGAAACGCTATGTGGCTCACCAGCCTCTAAAAACCTCTTCTGCATAAATTTCTAGACTATCCGAAGTTCAAATGAAAATAGTACAGAGCATTATGAAGAGATGATCCTGGAAAGAGAATTAGAATTTATATTCAATATTTATTATCCAACTACTCATTTCTTTGGGGCTATAAAACTTAAAAGGGAAGAGTGACCAAGTGACATTTTCAAAGAGGAAATTGGGATGTTAATGAGGACATTAAAAATCTCCCACTCTGTCCTTCTTGTTTCAACTCACAACCCAATCGAGATTTATTGAATACTTACTGTAAAATGCACAGATTTAAAACTCCTCTGAAGGAAAAAAGAAGGTGAGCCCAGCAAGGCTCAGATCTGCCGCCAGGAATTTATGCTAAATGCAGTAGAAAAGATACTGGGCCTGCCTCTGTATCTCCGACCTGGAGCCTGTACCTAGCCTGCTGTAAGTACACCCAAACATTCACTTGACAACCACACAGACTGATGGAGATGTGTCACATTGCTGCCCATCTCAATAGGCCCTAAACATGAAGCCACATGTTGCCTCTATTCCCAAGAGCTAAAAACTACCCTTTACCCTCCTTAGTAATGAGTACCCGTAGGGTTCAAGACCTTGAGCTTGTTCTCGGGCTTATTACAGCACTATTTCCGGTAGCCCAGATGTAGACCAGGCTGAAGTGTCCATCAGTGGCTAAATGGCTAAAGAGAGGTAAGATACATACATATACTCACATAAATATCTTTCAGCCCTTAAAAAGGATGAAATGTTATCATTCACGGTAACATAGATAGATCTGGGAAATATTATAGTATGTGAAATAAACCAGACACAGGACGATCTCTCTCAGATGTGGAATCTAAGGACACTGACCTGGCAGAGACGGAGAATAGAACGTGGTTTATCAGAGACTGATGAGGGTAGCGAGGAGGAGAGCACAGGGAGAGACCTATTGGCCAGCACAAAGTTACAATGAGGAGGAATAAATTCTGGGGTTCTACTGCACAGTAGGTCAACTATGGGTAGCAATTTGGGATTGAATGTTTCAAAACGTAAGAAACAATTCTGAGTGTCTCTTGAGGAGGGAAAGGAAATGTATGAGGGATGGACACGCTAAATGCCCTAGGTGATAATTACACAATGCATATGTATATGGAAACATTACAGCGGACTCCCTAAACATGTACAATTATTGTGTGTCAACTAAAAGAAAACGAAAGGCACTGTGCTAGTTGCAAAGATATGACAGTTAGCGAGGAACCACATAAACCAACCCTTGTCTTACCAACAGGCCCTGACAAGAAGGCGATTCCAAGACAAGATGAATGCTGGGACAGAGAAGGTAGGGTGCTGGGAGAACGGACAGCCGGGACACCAAAAGGAAGTCTTGATGCCTTGAGGACAGACCCTGGACGCTACCTCAGGAGCCAGGTAGGGGAGGCCAGTTATGGCTGTGCTCTGCCCTGTCAGGCAGAGCAGCCTGAAGAGGTCTGCCACATGATTGTGATGGCTGAAGCACCCAGCCTGGGACCACAAGGTGACACAGAGAACAGAATGAGGGTGCAGAAAAGATGCAGCCAGGAGCCCCAAGGACTGTACAGCTGCCAAACTTCCCCAGACTCTCTGTCTCCTCATTCACTTTACACCAGAGAAATGTATTAGCACTCTTTTTAAGCAACAGCCATCACATCACTAGTACAATAACCAAAAATCATCCAAACAGATACAGGCACCTAGCCAAAATCATGTACCTCACAGACTTGCCCCAGGACATCACACTGCAGGTGACCTTGAAAGACATGAAAGTAAATGGTGGAGAGTGTTCATGTAACATCCTTGGCGCCCAAACAGGCACCCCTGAAGAAATCTCAAGGTAGGCCAAATTTTACTTTGGGTCTACTCCTTTGGACCTGCATATAGGCTCTCTCTTGCAAGGTTAAAATTGGGTACCATCAACCAGTTAACAGCTACAAGGGCAGTTGTCAATCTTAAGACTCAAGTGCCAGGTTTCCCAGAGTCCTCCAGCAGCAATCCCCTGCCACTCACAGACAGGAATGTCGATGTTTGGAGTCTCTCTTTGACTTTCCTATCTTGGGCAGGAGTGTGGGCATTAAGTAAAAACGTTGGTGCAAAAATGCTTCCATATGGCCCTTTTCTTCAGGGACAAAGAATACACTTCTAAGTCTAGGGAGATAGTGATTTCCACTAGACCTGTCGCCTCTGTTGGGTCCCAGGAGGGGTGGAAACATTCCGGGCCTTTCCGGTCACAGTTCTGGTGTCGGTAAGTCCCATACAGAGGAGGGACAATTATGCAAATTATCCCTGAGATCCCTCTGGAAGGATTACAGAGAGGCGCCAAGGGCATTCTGATCTGCAGGCCGTGAGTCTCTTACAGATGGGAGCCTCAGTCTCCAGGGTCCCCAGGAGCTTACCTCTAGATTCCATTCTAAAGAAGTTTGACTCTCAGACCCTAACAAGGAAGAGGCTTATTTTCTCTTGCACCGTAGCTTGGCCCCGATATGAGCTGCCTGGCAGTCCTGGCCACCTGCAGGTTTCACAAGCTATAGCATCATCCTTCAGACACCCTTGCAGGCATGAGGAAAAATGGCCCGAGATTCCTATGTTCAGGTCTTCTTCTCACTAGGTGAGAATATAGGTTCATGCTGCTCTTGGGGACTTGCCTCCATGGATTCTAAAAAACTGAGTTCCCATATTTGTGGCATTACAAATTTCCTCCAACTGTACAGTGACACCCCGCCCCTGCTCCAACAACAGCTAGACCTGATCCCTGCCGCCAGAGTATTCAAGAACTCTAAAATCAGCACCTAAAGCAATAGATCCACCCTTCCCACTTGAATCCCAACCAAAAATATGCCTGTTGCAGGAAACGTTGGGGAAAAATCTGGACCTGCCCCAGTTCTTGTGCATTTCTCCCTACAAAATCTAAGCAAATCAGATCTGGAAAAAATTTCAGAAGACCCTAACAAATACAGACTCTTCTTCAAGGTATCTGCCAGGTGTTCATATCATCATGGGATGATTATTTTTTGGTGGGGGGTTGGGGGGTCAGGGTCTCACTCTGTAGCCCAAGCTGATCCTGAACTCATTATGGAGCCCAAGCTGGCCTTGGACTCGCTGCAGTCCTCCTGCCTCAGCCTCCTGAGTGCTGGGATTACAGGCGTGGCTACCACACCCAGCTCATGCAGTGCTGGGGAACCAACTCAGGTACCTGGCACTTGCCTAACCACTGAGCCATTCCTGTAGCCCCTCACTTCCTTTTCCTTTCTATCTCCTTGCACTTTTGTGTTTTGTTACTTGATGCGTTTTCCTTTAATTTTGTTTTTTAGTATAAAAAGGGAAAGATGTTGGGGACTGTTGCCTCAATTGTGCTAAAAGCACACATGGCAGCTTTAACTGGGAGTGGGACTTATTCATTGTCCTTTGCTTAATGACTACCATGGGCCTTGAGCATAGGTTGTCATGTTCCACAGGTTCCACTTGGTAGATTCTGCTAAGCACAATATGGTCATTATGTTCTGGCCTTGCTCCTCATAACTTCAGGCTAAGATCCAGAACCCCCTCAGTAGATAAAATTGGAATGTCTAAACCCTTGTCTTAAACCACTTCTATGAAAAAATATACTTGCAAGATTATGCATAATGAGAAAGCTCACTTAGTGGCATGCCCATGTAAGCTGAAACAATAAATATAAAAATGTCTCTCAAACTTTCAAGTTGCCTCAATAAATTTACCATTCAGGGGTTAAAATAAAATTAAAAAGTCAAATTCCTTTCTCCTGGGAGTGAAAATAAAACCAGCAGGCTTGTGACAAATTAAAATCCATTGTTAACAAAACCTCCACCATAACCCTGCCACAGCCTTGCCCGGTATATTTATCAAAACAACAAGCCCAGAAGCTAAGCAGTATCCTAGTAGAAGCTATTTCTGTTCTTCTAATAAAAAATAAATTTCCTAAGATTACCTTCAGGGCTGGAGGAATGGCTCAGCAGTTAAAGCGCTTGAAGAAGCGCTAAGCCAAGCGCTAAGTACCCGAGTTTGATTCCCCAGCACCACATAAGCTGGGCGTGGTGGTGCACGCCTGTAATCCCAGCACTTGGGAGGCTGAGACAGGAGGATTGCCTTGAGTCCAAGGCCAGCCTGGGCTCTGAAGTGAATTCAGGACCAGCCTGGACCACAGAGCAAGACCCTGTCTTAAAAAAAAAAAAAAGATTGCCTTCATATTTTTACTGTCTACATTTTCAAATAGCTTTTCTGTTAAAATTTTTTAAAAATTGTTACCTCAATTTTATTATTTTGCTTCTTACTCTAAAATGTATATTTAAAAATGGTCTTGGCAGCTGGAGGAACAGCTAAGCAGTTAAAGCCCTTGCCTGGCAAGCTCAAGTCCCTGAATTGATTCCCCAGCACCACATAAACTGGGTGTGGTGGTGCACGCCTATAATCCCAGCACTGGAGAGACTGAGGCAGGAGAATTGCTATGAGTTCAAGGCCAGCCTGAGCTACATATTGAGTTCAGAACCAGTCTGGACTACACAGCAAGGCCCTGTCTCAAACAATAAATAAATAAATAGAAATCATCTTAATATTGTTTAACTTTGTTAGATTTTTGTGCTGACAGGAACTTAAGAGTGACAAAAGACATCTGGTGATTCTGCCATCTCTTAGAGCTTTAAGGAGACCCAACATTTGCTGAGAATAAATTAATTTATTGGGTTTTAAATATGTAATAAAATGAGTATTAATAATTTAACTGGGAAAGGTTATAAAGTTTCCTCTTATCCAAGTATGAATGAAAATGTGCGTGTACTTCAACAAATGGTGCTGGGAAAATTGGACATCCACATGCAGAAGAATGAATTTAGACACAAGTCTGTCATCATGCACCAAAATCAAACCAAAGTGGATCAAAGACCTAGATGTTAAAACTGAAACACTGAGCCTTTTGGAAGACAAATTAGGCAAAAATCCAAAATATACAGATGTAGGCAAAGACTTTTTTTCTTTTTTTTGAGACAGGGTCTTGCTCTGTAGCCCCGGCTGGTCCCGAACTCACTATGGAACCCAGGCTGGCCTTCGACTCAAGGTAATCCTCCTGCCTCAGCCTCCCGAGTGCTGGGATTTCAGGCGTGCGCCAGCACACCCAGCTTATGTGGTGCTGGGGAATCTAACTCGGGTACTTAGTTCTTGACATAGCACTTGCTAGGCAAGTGCTTTAACTGCTGAGCCATTCCTCCAGCCCGGCAAAGACTTTCTTAATAAGACAACTATAGCAAAAGAAATAACCCAATCCCCTGGATTAACAAGTGGGATATATCAAATTAAAAAGTTTCTGCACTGCAAAGGAAATTATAAGCAGCGTAAAGAGAAAACTGACAGAATGGGAAAAAATATTTACAACTTATACCTCAGACAGGAGGCTCATAACCAGAATATACAGGGAACTGAAGAAAAATGAAACCCTCAAAATCAGAGACCTGACTGAAAATGGGCAACCAAAATGAATAGGCAGTTCTCAGATGAAGAAGTTCAAATGGCCAGTCAGTGCATGAAAAGATGTTCGACATCATTAGCCATTAGAGATATGCAAATCAATACATCCATAAAGTACCATCTCACTCCAGAGAGATTGGTGTATATGAAGAACTCAAACAGCAATCAGTGCTGATGAGGCTGTGGGGATAAAGGAACCCTCCTGCACTGCTGGTGGGAATATAAACTGGTACAACCACTATGGAAAACAGTATGGAAGTTTCTCAAAAAAAAATTGGAAATAAATATCCCCTTCAATCCAGTCATACCTCTTCTGGGAATTTTCCCAAAAGAGTTAAAAACAACACATAACAGATGCATGTATACCCATGTTCATAGCAGCACAACTAACAAATAGCTAAAATGTGGAAGACTCCAAAATACCCATCAACAGACCAATGGTTATATAAATTGTGGTATTTGTCTGAGGCCTTTGTAGGTAAAATAGATAGCAACTTGAAGCCATCATGCTCAGCAAAGTGAGTCAGACGCAGAAAGTTAAACATCGAATAGTTTCGCTAAAACGAGAAACCCAGATCAGTCATTTCACAGAACAAAATGGGGGAATGATGGGAACTCGCGGGGAGAGAGTGCAAGTGTGAGGGTGGGAAAGGGAGAGGGGAAGGATTTGTAATTTGCTAGGATACATATGTGCACAAAATACTTAAGTTCAATTTAAACATTATGTATTGCATATATATATATATATATATATATATATATGTTTTAAAAGTTTCAGTGTTGCTGAAAATAAAGAGATACTTAACTAGTAAAAAGTAAAAGGAAAAAAGAGAATAGTTTTGTCTTCAGGTAAAGTATCCAGTTGTGCCAAAAAAATGATTTAACAAAAAAGCTTAACTTGAGGGTTCACAGTAAGTTACAAATGACTCAAGAGTATGTAAACTTTACTTGCTTTGAAGAAACATGTTTAAAAAAATTACACGTAGGATGCAGGACCCTAACTCTTGGCACAGCCCTCTCTGGGGTGGGGCAACCTGGCTGATCCCAGTGGCAGAGCCCCTGGTAATCATACTGATGGTCTTCCTGATTCAGGCCATGTATTGCAACTGCTGTCTTTTGATTGTCTGGTCCAGGATCTAGACAATAACACTTCAAATGGTGTTGACAGGGGAGCCTCAGATGACACAAGGAGCTGACCTTTACCAGAGACCCCTTGATCCTGCTGGACAATCTCAACTGGGAATGACCAACACCCCCATTCAGAAGAAGAAACTAGAACAGTCATCACCCACTTCCCCTTACTGCAGCAAGTTTTCCCAATAAAAAGAGGGGGGAATGAGATGGATTCCATTAGGCAGGGTTAGAGCAGTTAGGTCCCGCAGGCCACTACGGTTTTTGTAAGATGGATCAGTTCCCACGAAGCAGAAAAACCCACAAGTAGCACAGCAAACATCTGCCAAAGCAAGGTCTGCTAGAGCAAGGTCATTAGATATATTGTCATGGAAACAAGGACCCAGCTGAGACATCAGAGACGTTGGCCCTGCACCAGCCCTACACTGGCCCTGACCAGTGAAATTCAAGGCTCATCCCCAGCACAAACCACTTGGCTTCTTCCGTAGCTTCCCAGCCCAGCAACAGCCAAGCTACAAAGTCAGCCCCTATACCACAACGCCTGGCTTCTTTGCAGCTCCCTGTGTCTCCCTTGGGAAGAGGTCACCACTTCACCTTAATAAGTCTCGCCTTTCACTACTTTACTTTGCTCTTTGTTCCCAGTGTTCATCGGCAAAACACAAACCCTGGTTTGAGCTCCCTGGTAACGGGTTACTCCCTCCCCCACTCCCTGCCCTCCAGTCTGGCCCCAAATGCTCTAGAGGGACAGTGGGGAATGAAGAAAGGCTGGAGACAAGACATACACCTTTTCCCTACGCTGGAATTCATTGTGGCTGGAGCAGCAATGCAGGAGGAAGGTTGCTGGTGAGTAAGAAAGACAGGAAGACAGGAAAGACAGTCAGGGCTGCATTGTAGAGAAGATCTTGCTTCAAAGGCTTGGCTTTGCTGGTGCTAGGGGACCATCAGAAGGTTTCCAGCAGGCAGGGATATGATCAGACTCACCTGGGCCTTTGGCTGTTCTCTAGTGTCTTAGTTATTTTGTTATTGCTGTGATAGAATACCCAACATCTACAGCTTAAGGGAGGAAAGTTTTATTTTAGCTCAGTTTCAAAAGGCCTCCCATAGTCCATTCATGGGCAGCTGGCAGTGGTGGAAGTACATAGCAGCAGCAAAGCTGGAGGAAGGCAGTTCACCTCAAGGCAGATGGGAAACCCAGTGAGGGAGGGAGGGCGGAACTAGTGTGTACAGTTCCAGGTCACGTCCCAGTGATCCACCCTTTTGGATCATTGTTCTGCCTCTTCCAGTTAAGCCCCAGTGATCTGCCCCTTCTAGGTCACACATCTAGTCAAGTGCCACACACTGTAATCTACAACATGCTCCTAGTCCATCACATGCCTGTCTTCCACCACACAGTTCTTGTCTAGGCCCCATCTCTTAAGGGCACATGGTTCCATAGATACTCCATAACATCTAAATACAGGAGGTTTGGGGGGACATTTCAAATCCAAACCACAAACATACAGAGCATGGATAGAGAGGACACTTGATGAATACAGGGAAACAAGGTGAGAGGCTATATTTTTGGATGACCAACCTGTCTGAGTTTGCCTGGGACATCCTTGATTTTAGCATTAGAAATCCTGTCCTCTAGGCCCATCTCCTCCCATTAACCCCAGTCCCAGGCTGACCCAGACCATCGGCAACTCTGAGGCTGCCGCAGTATTCCAAGTGAAAGGCAAACACAGATGTGACTCACAGAGCTCCTCTCCTCAGAAATCACACCAGAAAACCCTTTGTGAGCAGGAAAGAGACTATGTCAGAGCTACAAGGCTGCCCAATTTGAGAGACAGGTTGTGATGGTCAAGGTCTACAATTACCTTGATGGTTAAGATTATTAATATTCCACCTAGGCATGGCTAGGATACGGTAAGCTGAGGCCCAGAAGAATTCTGGCTTCTTACTCTCACATGACAGTAATGTACCACCTATTAATTTGGATGGATATAAATATATGAGCTTCTAAACACCTACAAATTGCCTGGCTTCACCTGTCTGGTCTTCATCTTGTCGTTTATAACCCTTCCCCAGAGCTATCTGGACTTGCTGAGGAAAGCTTTGTCAAGGTGTCCACATGATTATTTTAATTACAACTTCATACATCCTTGGTGTTCAGGAAAAGTAACTGCAATGACCTGAGAATTACTGAAAAATGAAAAAGAAATTATGAAATACTGGCTTCTTTCATAGAGTCTAGGAAGTGTTGTCATCTTGCAAAGAGTTTTATGGGAATAACAATGGTTTATTGTCAAGGAACTAAATACAGTACCCACAGCTCAGAAGAAATGTTTGAAATAATGCTGGGCTGTGATAAACTGTTTGAGATATATTGTTATGGAATTCTGTCAGTAGAAATGGAATAGTTAACAAAAAGAGTAGTTGATGTAGTAGAAGATAGATGATATTTAGAAATATTATTTTTATTATCCCTCTGTTGGCCAAACAAACTCAGAGTGTGTTTTGGAAGGAACTCGGCATAAAAGGTGCCGCTAAGTCAGATTCGGTCATTTCAGCAGCTGCTGCTCGACAGATCTCTTCCAAGTGTTTGCATTTTGAAATTGCAGGGTCAGGCTGGGGGAACAGCTCAGGAGCTAATGTGTTACCCCAGTGCTAAGTACCTCATTGGATTCCCCAGCACCACGTAAGTCAGTCATGGCGGCCACACCTGTAGTCCCAGCACTAGGGAGGCTGAGGCAGGTCGATTGCCGTTGCCATAAACCCTAATCCTAACCGCTTAGCTGTTCCTCCAGCCCCCAAGACCATTTTTAAACATGCATTTTAGGAGTAAGAAGCAAAATAGTCAAATTGAGGTAACAATTTTTTAAAATTTTAACAGAAAAGCTACTTGAAAATGTAGACAGCATAAATATGAAGGTAATCCTTTTTGTTTGTTTTTGAGACAAGATCTCTTTCTGTAGCACAGACTGGTCCTGAACTCACTGTGGAGCCCAGGCTGGCCTTGGGCTCACAGTAATCCTCCTGTCTCAGCCTACCAGAAGCTGGAATTTCAGGCATGCATCATCACACCAGACTTACGTGGTGCTGGGGAATCAAACTCGAGTACTTAGCACTTGCTAGGCGAGCACTTTAACCACTGAGCTATTCCTGTAGCCCTCTTTTGTTTTAATGTTTTTCCCATTTTTTGAAAAAATTTAAATATTGTCCTTTCTCTCAATTCCCTTCTCTGATGGGTTGACATTTTTAATGATTGTGGTTTTTATGCCTAAAATTAACAATTTTAATTTTGGGTTGAGGAGATATCTTATGAAATTAGAAAGTGTTCGCGATATTACGATATTCTGAACATTTTTCAGAGGCACCACGGAGGAGGAAGCAGTAATGCAATCTATCATAGGCTCTTAAGGGAAGTGACTTCTCCTGAATTTGAATCTTCACTTCTCAGCTGACCACCAACCAGTCTGTGATCTTACCAGCTGACGTTGCCGTTTCCATGCTGCGGAATGATTTGTACAAACATTTAAATATTTTATTGCATTTTAACCCTTAATTTATAGCTCTGTGAATGGAAAATGGGAAACTGAAGTGCTGATGTGAGTCTGAGACACATAGTTCTGGTAAACTTAAAGCACTGGAGAGGAATCCGTGGAGGGGCTGAAGCGGTGGCTGTCCCAGTCTGAGGCTCCCTGGACATTCCTGCACGGACTGACTCACTGGACTACGAAGGAAACGAATTAAGTGAGTGTAGAAAGCTAGAGAAATATCACCAAAGCTCATGTTTAAAATTTAACCTGTCATGTTTTTTAATGTTCTGGCAACAGAAACTCTATTGTGCCACTTTGTGGACATTCTAGTTTCAGATATAACTTCAAGAACAAGTTATAGAGGACCCCTGAATCTGCCTGACATCTTAGTTTATGCTTTGTGTGTCAGCCTTGTTCCTGGGGCTGTGAACCTCGAGGACAGAAGCTTAGGGACAGCACAGAGGGCAGAAAGCACACAAAATCCTCGGTGACAATCCTGCTGAAGCCGATTGCCACCTGACTAGCAGAGAGGTGCTAGGCAAGACGTCAAAAATTTCTGGGCCTCAGTTTTCTGATCTGAAATATTGGTATTTTAATATGTACCTCAAAGGTTTGTTTGAGCTTACCTTATATAGGCAGCCCTCAGCATCCCTGGGAAATTGTTTCCACGTCCCCCTTGATGCTCAAGTTCCTTATATAAATCATATAAGTAGGATTCTCTTTCATTTTATAAAGTTCAGAGAAACTGACCAGTGGATACACAAATTGTGGTATTTATACACAATGGAATACTATGCATCAATAAAGTCCAACAGCGTGGAGGCTTTTACAGACAAATGGAAGAAACTTGAGAACATCATGCTTAGTGAAGTGAGTCAGAAGCAGACGGTGAAACATCGAATGGTCTCTCTGATATGAGAGACTAAGATCACAACTCCTATGGAACTTAAAACAAAGTGAAACGGGGGTTGGGTGGGGAAGGAGGAGGGAGGGGTGGGGAGGGGGAGGGACAAAAGGAAGAGTGGGAAAGCCCTTGTCACCTTGACAGGATACTATGTGCACAGAATGCTCAACTTCATTGAGCTACTTAAGACATGGAGGCAAGAGGGCTGTTTCAGCCCAGGAATTCAAAGAATCCTCATAAAGAAAGCTCATGCTCAGCCCCTAGCCCCACAGAAAAGTTCAGAGACTTAATTGTTTCTTTCAAGAACACAACAATTGGCAATTTTTTTCTTGGACTTGGGGTCATTTCTGTAAAAACTCTTTAATCTGAGAAAAGGGAGATTAACTTGTCTTGTTTTATGCTTTTCTAGGCCATCAGAGAAGATAATTCTGTCCTTGAGGTATTTTCAGCGTAAGATATTGTGCTGGTTGCCTAGATAACATGTCTGCTTTGCTCTGAAATCCATTCCCTTGCCCAGCTTTTTTCTTTTCTTTTGAGGCAGGGTCTTGCTCTAAACTCCATGCCACTCACTACAAACTCACTACAGTCCAGGCTGGCCTTCAACTCTGGCAATCCTCCTGCCTAAGCCTCCCAAGTGCTGGGACTCTGGGACTATAGCCGTGTCACCATGTCCTGTTGATGTGATGCTGGAGAATGGAACCCAGGGCCTTGAGCTCCCTAGGCAAGTGCTCTAAATGGCTATGTTATCCCTCCAACCCTCTTTTAAAAATTATAGTAAAATATACCTAACAAGTTAACGCTTTTATTTCATTTACTATAATGTTTGATATAGCATACATCTGAATTATATTCTTTAAAAAAAATTTTTTTAAGACAGGGTCTTGCACTATAGTCTAGGCTGGTACTGAACGCACCAGGTAGCCCAGGCTGGCCTCCAGCTCACAGCAATTTTTCACACTCAGCTTCATCGAGTGATGGGATTACAGGCTTGTAACCGAAGTATGGCTCCTCAAAGGTAAGGCCCAGTACAGTGGCCCAGTCCCCATCCCAGGAAGCTGGCCCTGCAGATACATTTTCTATCGCTGTTGAAAATTAACAACAAAATGAAACAAGAACAAAAAAGCTGCCTGAGAGCTGTCTTGTTTCTATCAGATAACAAGGAAATGCTTCATAGAAGTTGGGGTAGATGCTAATTTTCTGAGTGTAGAGAAGAAAATAAATAGTATGCTAGAAGATTCATTAAGGAATCTGGAACTTGTCCCAGGAAGGGTCAGGACTGTGAAGGTCAAAACGTAGAGCTAACTCCAGCCTTGAGCTGCGGCCAAGGTAGAAGTCAAGAATCATGATTGATAACGCTTTCGGAGACCCACTTAATTAACCACATATTTATTAAAGTACATACTCAGGGTTTGGTCAGGTCTAGACTGAGGTTTGAGAGACAGAATGCTTAAGACACACTACCTGCCTCCAAGAAACTCAGTGAGCTAGGCCCAGGGGAACAGGCCTGTAATCCCAGCACTCTGGGAGGTTGAGGCAGGAGGATCACAAATTCGAGCCCAGCCTTGGCAACTTAGTGACTTAATGAAATCCTGTCTCAAAATTTTAAAAATTAAAATGTAGGCTAGAGATGTTACTTAAGTGTGAAGGTCTTGAGCTCAATCACCAGCACCACACACACACATAAACACATACCATAACATATTAATAATAATAATAGAGAGAAAGATGGATAAATGGAGTCATTAGTGGTAGACAGTATAGCTACAGCAAAATAGCAGATTCTGATTAATACCTTATTAATACCTCCATATTTGGAATACAATCATATACATCTGCTTCAGAGTCCAGTCAAAAAAGAAATGGCTTTCTGGATATATCAGAGGGAGAATGTAATACAGGGAATTTTTTTAAAAAATGTTGCACAAATGCCATCTCGACCCATTTTGAAATTATGGCTAGAAACTGTCAATTCCCTTTCACAGGCAATTTGCTAAGTCCTCATTCCAACTGCCTCCCTTACTAGGCTCTTGCAGTCCTGTACAATACACACACACACCCAAGGCCAGAGGTTTTCCTACCTAACACCTAGGATTGGCCCCTGCAGTCCTCCTGCCTCAGCCTCCTGAGTGCTGGGATTATAGTCATGAGCCACCATGCCCAGCTTTATGCGCTGCTAGGAGCAAGCCTTAGGCTTGCTGGCAAGTGCTCCCACCTACTCTCTGCCCAGTCCACCCAGTGAACTCAGGGCCTTCACACTGAGCTGCACCCCTGCTGAGCTACATACATCCCAGCCCTTCTTTTTCCTTTGAAACAGGATCTCACTAAGATGCAAAGTTGCCTGGGCTGGGCTCAAACTTGTGATCATCCTGCCTCAGCTTCCCAGAGTGTGGCTTTACAGTCTTGTGTCCCTAGGCTCAGCAGAAATCAGTACTTTCAGTATCACAGGAGACATTGAAGAGCACCCCCTGCAGAGGTGCATGGATTTCCTTTCCAGCACATTTAGGGAAGGGATTGCCTTTTTTCCTTTCAAGGAAAACTAGATGGTAGCTCCCCGAACTGCGAGTCTTTGGACAGGTTCTAAAGTCTCTTTTGGGACAGAGAGTGGCCTGAGTCATAGAGGTGGCTCAATTGAAACTTCTCTCTCCCATGGAACTGCCTAGCTTTATCTGACCCCCGGAGTGTACTTGATTAGCAGATTTATCCAGTTTCTTGGTATCCTGAACAAAGAACCCAGTAGGACCCCCAAAATGAGCAGCAAGCCAGGCCTGGTGACAGCAAGCAGGCTGGGAATCCAGCACCCTGGGAGGTTGAGGCAGGATGACCAGAAGTTTGAGTCCAGCCTGGGCAACGTAGTGACACAGTGAGACTCTGTATCAAAATAAAAAAATTAAAAAAAGGACCCGGCACATAGTAGAGTGTGATATTGCAAAGGCCCTGGGATCCATTCCCAGCATTGGAAAAAAAAAGTAAGTTCAAAGTTGAAAATGAGAATATACTGTACCAGGCAGGAACAGGCTAGTGAGAAGGGCTCGTGCTCCTGAGGAGGCTTTGTGTTGAGGGTTTTTAAGAGTTAGGGTTTGGGTTTGAAGGGCTGATCTATTTTATTCTTACCAGTGAGCAGCGAGCAGCCCAAGGCACTTGTGTGTACGTGTGTGTGTGTGTGTGTGTGTGTGTGCGTGCACGTATGTGTGTGTGCGTATGTGTAGACTCTTCTGATAATGACTATGATGATTAAGACTCAGTTTGGCAAAGGGTTGCTGAAGTCTTCCTGGTGCATGCCTGGAGACTTGTATTTGACCTGGGTTTCTTTGCCCTTTGTGTTTAGTCCAGGATTTCCTGGACCTGTATTAAAATTTAATTCAGAAATTGGACCTAGCCCAGAAGGTAGGCTCCATGCCCTCCCCATCCCTTTTCTCTGGCCATCTCTCCCTACCTCCTGCCTCAGAGCCAATGTGTCTTTGTTCACCTTTCTGGTCTAGTTATCCGGCACAAAGCCCAAGCCAAATTTTATTTCTCTCCAGTTTTATTGTAACAAAGCCATCTCTTTTTTCCTATAAATTGTTTTTACCTGAAATGTTACTTGATGTGCCTCTGACTGGCACACAGTGACCTATGTCATCAGGTGTATTAATGTGGGTTCTTAAAACAAGCAGAATTTACAGAAATTATAACAAAAGGACTTATTTGGAAGGCTTACAATTCTGAGGACAGAGATAGCCCAAGATGGCGGCCTATAAATGAGAGTTGGGGGGTCTGATGGCTGCTCAGCTGTGGGGTAGAACACTCGTCTGGGACTGCAGGATAGCCGGTGACAGTCTGCTGTGGATCTCAGTTGTTCCCAGAACAATGGCGAAGACCAGAGACTGAAGATCGGCAACTGAAGACCTGTGACAGGTAGACAAGCTCAAGTTGAGCCTGCAGGGAATCTGTGAAGAACTGTAGCATCCATAGACAATTATGAAGGCGAGAGCTTTCCCAGAGGAAAAAGCTACAACAATCTTTCTTCTTCCTTCCTTTTATACACTTCCAGTTGAAAGACCCTCGTGGAGTGTCTTCCCTCGGAAGAGACCCCGGCCCCAAGGATCAGTCGAGACCACTCGAAGGGATGCAATCAGCAAGAGGTTTATTCAGTTACACAGGTACCTGGGGCGCCCAGTTCCTCCGAGGGGACCGGGGCGCCGCTGGGTCTGTGCTAGAAGTTTTTATAGGGTTGGGGAGCATAAGCGTGGTTACAGAAGCGAGACGCACGTAGTTACTGGGACCTCATTGGTTAATTTTTAAATGGGGCTAGGGTGGACAAGCCCGCGCACGCGTAGTTACCATGGAAATCAGATACGGTGCTGACTTGGCTCAATGTTGGGAACCAAGGACAGTCGTTAGCCAACCTTCCCCCACCCAGCTGCCGAGAGCCGCTGCTAGTCGACCCTCCTCCACCCAGCTGAGGTCTGCAAAAGACTTTTTAACTAAACCACTAGATAACGGCTTAGCCTTGAGAGTGGAGAAGTGTGACAGCAATGAAGAAAACCCACTTTTGTCCCTGGGCAACAGCCTGAGAAGATTTTTTTGTTTTTCCATTCCTCTCTTGGGCCAGGTGTCCAGCCACAGATATTTCTGTCTGGCTACTTGAGTGTGGACAAGGGAGATATTGTTTATTGTTTAAGCTGGGTAATCGACTTAGGAAATTAGAGTGGGGGGTGCACTACTACTAAGCTATTAAGCTGGGGTCTTTCACAGTTCCTAGTTGGGTCTCCCACACCCCGGTAGGTGTTCTTTCCTCATTTGCTGGCCCACAAATCACTCACTCTAATCCAGGCTAGTTCCTAACTTCCGAATCAAGGTGTAGTTCCTGATTGCCTCAAGTTAACATAATTTTCCAGTGGTCACACTAGGTCAGGTGGTCTGTGGCAGCAGGAGCAGAACGCTACTAATATTATAGCCTAACACAGAACAGACACAAAAATGAACATTGGGCCATTTTGATTTCTAACAAATACAAGTAAAATGCAAATAGTCATAGGACAGATATAAAAAGAGAAACAAGAGTGGTTCTATCTGATGGGGGAAAAAAGTTTCCCCCAACTCATTGAAGGACATCTTGTAGCAATATATATGCCCCAGACAAATATAAACTGTGGCCAAGTTCCCTAAAACTTTAACTTTAGCAAAATTATGTTTTTATTGAGCAAGAAGCTTTAAGTTGCTGATCCTTAGGTAATGATTTTGCTGAGCTTGCAGAAAGATTTGTAGTCTAAGACTACTCTCAAAATTAGTTTTTAGCTTGGCTAAGCATTATTACAATGTTTTCTTAAGGCTCTGTTCCCTTTTTTGACTTCTGTGTAATGTATACTAGCGTAGTAACCATTGCCTGGCTATCTGTTTCTGTAATTCTGTTTGCTTCACCCTGTAAATGGTCACAGATGCTTTATAAACCATCCCCTTTTTACATTCCAGGCTGCACAGACTTTTTGGCATAAGTCACTGGCCAATGAAGACTCCTTTAAACTGCTTACTTTGGTGGCAAGTGTTTGTTCTTGTCTCGCTGATCTACCTACCTTACAACAATCTGAACTTGCAGGAAGAGGGCAGAGGGAAAATGTAGGTGTCTTATTTATTTTCTCATTGATGGGTCATAATACTCAAGGAAGGAAAGGTTGATTTTAGCTCAGTTTTAGAAGGTCTCAGTTCATTCATGGGTGGCCTGAGGGGTGGAAGGGCACAGTGAAGGCCTCCTTAGAGAAAAGCAGTTCACAGCATGGCAAGACAGGAATCAAAGAGAGCGAAGGACAGAGCTAGTGAAGGAGATAACCCTTCCAGGTCGTGCCACCTGAACCGCTCCTTCCAAATATGCCCCAGTGATCAGTACCTTCTGACCAGGCCCTCCCTCTTCAAAGCACGAGAAGTCATAACCCCCATAGTTGAGTCACCTTCCAAACACATGACGATTCGGGCAGACATTCCAGATCTGAACCATAACAATGGGGAAAGAAAAGTTAGCATATAAAAAGATAAAAAGTGTTGGGGATGCAGTTCAGCAAGCTTTTGCCTAGCAGGCGCTGAGTCCCTGGGTTCAAATCACAGCTACCTGGTGCCCACATCCATTCACCCAAAAGGAGAGGTTCTGAATGACAAAGAAGTTGCAAATTCTAAAGTCCCAAAGGTGAGAACTGTTTAAAATTGAGTAAGAAAGCCACCGTGGAGACAGTGAGGAATTGAGAGAGGAAGTAGGAGTAACTTTCAGGGCAAATAAAACAAAGTACTGGATATTGTTATCCTTGGCTCTAGCAGGAAAGGAACAAGTGTGGCCCCAGCAGCTCAGGTTACTAGGGATGAAAACACTGTGGCTTTTCCAAACAACTGGACAACTGCGACTTTTCTCCCAGTTAAATATGCCTTCCTTTGAAAAGGAGTAACAAATCTCTATTAGTTTGGGTTCTTACAAAAAGCAGAATTTACAGAAATTATAACAAAAAAATCTATTTGTAAGGCTCACAAGTCTGAGGACAGAGATAGTCCAAGATGGCGACCTGCACAAGAGAAAGTTGAAGGGTCAGATAGCCGCTCCGAGGTGAGAGAGAACACCTGTCTGGGACTGCAGGACAGCTGGTGACGGTCTGCTGTGGATCTAAGAACAATGGTGAAGACTGCACACTGAAGATCGGCAACTGAAGATCAGCGACAGGCAGACAGGTGCAAGTTGAGACTGGAGCGAATCTGTAATGAAGGTCTGCCGCACACAGCAAGTCAGCATCAGTAGGCAAGTGCGAAGGTGACAGCTTTCCCAGAGAAGAATCTGTAACAACCTTTCTTCTTACCTCCTTTTATACAGTTCGAGTCCTCAGCAGGGTCTCTCCTACATCCAGTTGAGCGTTCTTCCTTCATTTGTTGGCCCACAAACCACTCACACTCTAATCCAGTTTGACACCTACCTACCTAATCCAGGATGGTTCCTGACTGCCTCAAATTGACATAATCTCTTCAAAGGTCACCTCAGCTGTTTCCAAGTTCCCTGGGAAATCTCAGCTGCCTTTGGGAGGCCAGGCCCCACTGCTTCCCAATAAATACAACACCAAAGGCAGTGATAGCAAGCTTTATTCATCAAGCCTCACCTGTGTGGGCTGAAGGATGTGCATATAGCAGTAAAAACACTTGCCTAGAAACTCAAGAATTGGGATTTGATTCCTCAACACTACAGAAACCGGTGTGGTGGTACATGTGTGTAATCCTCGCACTTGGGAGGCTGAGGTAAGAGGATTGCCGTGATTTGGAGGCCAGCCTGGACTACACAGTGAATTCAGGACCAGCCTGTACTACAAGTGAGACCCTGTCTCAAAAACAACAGTAACGAAAGACTTCTTCATTCCTTCCCTCTCCAGCTAGAGATTTTCTCTGTTCTGTTCTTTTTTTGTGTGTGTGGTACTAGTGTTGAGTCAGGATCTTCACACTGAGCTACATCCCCACCCTTTATTTATTTATTTATTTATTTATTTATTTATTTAGAGACAAGGTCTCCCTTAGTTGCTCATGCTGGGCTTGAATCTGCAGTCCTCTTCCCTCAGCCTCCCAGAGTGCTGGATCACAGAGTGTGCCACCAAGCAAGCTTCTTTCTCTACTCTTATCTAGAGCAGTTTGGCAACTCTTAACTTTAGATCTTAAACAGTAAGCTTTTTGAAATATAAAATTCCACTGAATCAATGAGTTATTAGCCTAGTGAATCAAATTCTGGTGAAGACAAAGAGGGAGGTAACTATGGAAACTTTCCAACAGCATGAATTTTGAAAATCTCTTTGAAGGCTGCACTTCTTATTCTGATCCCATATTCTCATTCCTTCTCAAAGCACAGATGCTTGTCCTATATATCTGGCTGGAAATGGATGTGGCACAATCAAATACTAATCTTTTCCTCTTCTGAGCTGGGGAATCAAAGCCAGGGCCTTGCACAGGCTAGGCAAATGCTGTCACTGAGCTAACTCCCCAGCCCATACTAGTAGATCTGAGAGAAAATTAATGTTATGGAAAATAAGACTTTGTAAGGGAAAAAAAGAGAGACAAAATTAATGTCATAATACCCATAATAATGTCATTCTGCTCCTCTCTGGGACTAGCTTTCAGCTGTTACGATCTCCACTTAAGCTATCCCAAAAAATGTGGCAGCTAAGGAGCCCTACACTTAGCCTAGCATCGTTTTTCTTCCTATATAAATTATCCTTAAGAAATTTAAATGAAATCCATTATTTTTTAATTCTACTCCTAAATAAAACTTCAATATGTGTTAAAAACCTAAGCTATTTGAGATTCTTGGCTTTCACGATGGTGCGAAGCGGGCTGTCAAGGCAAACACCTGCTGGGAAAAAATAAGCCCTGACCTGTAGTTCTATCCCTTCCCTGAGCCCCTCGGTGCTATGTGTCACAGGGACCGCATCAGCAATTGGTTTGATGATTGTTTCCTCAGAGCTGCAGTCATGATTAAAAATGCTACTCAAGCAGAGCGAGGGTGCCCTTGACACACATTCTATTTTCTGGGAAAAGATTACTACCACAGTAATTGAGACGGGAAGACAAATTGCCCTCAGCGGGTTGGGCAGGAGTTCAAAGGACCGCAGCTGAGTGGAATCCCACCCCGCAGCGTCCCTTCCTCCACGGTGCGAGACAGTCTTGCTCATGGCGCTGCACCTACGGATTACCTGCAAGACATAAGCAAGAGCGGGGAAACGCCACTGGATTAGACACTGAATGAACCCGGAATCCGGGCCTGGGGGCCGGGGAAAGGCCCGGAACCCCGCGGGAAGCCGCCGCCCGGAACCGCCGACGGGGCAGCAAGGCTGTCTTTGCTCCGGGCTGGCAGGGCCCGGCGGCGGGCCGAGCCTGCGGTGACGTCACAAGCCCGGGAGTGGTCACGTGGCAGGCCCCGCCCCTCTCGCGTCCTCCCCCCCTCCCTCCCGCGCCGCCGCCGCCTTCGAGCGCGGGGTCCCGTCGCGGCGGCTGGTCGGAGTTGGCGCGGCGGCGCGGAGCCGGCCAGCGGGCGCGTCGTCAGGACCCTTGGCGGCCGCGGAGCGGCGGCGGCAGCGCGGGGACGCGGGCGACGCGGCCGGAGCTCTCTCCAAGTCGAGCGCGCTCGTGCCCCCGCGCCCTCAGCGATGAAGATGGTCGCCCCCTGGACGCGGTTCTACTCCAACAGCTGCTGCCTGTGCTGCCATGTCCGCACCGGCACCATCCTGCTGGGCGTCTGGTACCTGGTGAGCGCGGCTGCCGTCGCGGGCGCACCGGCGGGGCGGCGGCGGGGACCCCAGCCCCGGCTCTCGCCGGCCTTCCGCGCGCCCGCGCTGGCCGCCTGCGTTGGCCTCGGAGTCGGGCGACGCCAGCGCTTATCGGCCCGTGTAATTAGAAACTGAATTCCCGGCGCGGCCAACCTGTGGCGGGGGAGCCGGGGACCGGGGGGCCGGGCTGGCTTCGGCGCGTGGGGCTCGGCGGGGCGGGGAACGGGCGCTCGGAGCCGGGGCCCGGGTTCTGCCTGTCCGGCCTGTGTTGCCTTTCTCTTTTCCTTCCGTCCCACCCGCTGGGACTGCGCTCGGGTGGGTGCCCGGTGGGGTGCCGGGTCGTCTCTGCCGCGGGTCGGACGCGGACCTGGCCGGCCCGTCCCCTCCCGGTCCGCGCCTCCTTGGCTAGCAGCGCTCCCGCTGCGTGTTCAGATCGGCGTCGCCAGGGCGGGGGTTCGGGTCCCCGCGTGTCAGTGAGTCGCCCCCTCCTCCCCGCATTCCCGGTTGTTAATGAGCTCCTTGCACATTTTAAAGCCCTCACCCTGAGAAGGTATTTGCATGGGATTTACCGCATTCAAGCCTACCCGGGGGGAAGCCATCTTACACCCATTCACTTATTTCCTGCCCGGGGCAGGTGATCCCAGTGCCTTAACGCACAGCTGGCGAATCTGAATTTTGTTTTATCTTTGGTATTTTTAAGGTCTTAATGATGCGTGAGGAAACGGGATGAAGTCTTGGCCTGTGCCACCGTCGTTGGTTATTGGCAGCCCGAGACTGCCCCGTTTTGAGCTGCATTTTGGTCCCTCTGCATTTTGGGTTTTGTGATATGGTGAGGAGTTAGACCCGAACTGTTTTGCAGTGAATAGCGCAGTAACACGGAGAAATGCCCAAAAACCCGTAGTCAGGTAGCAGGCAGGGCTTTATGTCAGAATGCGTTAACCCTCTCAACATGAACCGGAGTTTTTGGTTGGCTCTTACTTAATATTTGGCAATTTTATAGTGTAGCCTGGACATGATGTGGAATTGGGAATTCGTTCCTTGTGTCATTTTAAGCGAAAATTTCTCACCAGTGTGGTGTTTACTCTGTTTATCGTTTCAAGTTTGCTTTCATCCGTGCGTATCGGTAGCCACACAAGTTTTTGGCTTTAAAAGCTTTCAGGCAGATCTTTGGTATGTGTGGATTCTTTTACTATCCCGTGTGCAAGCAGATTGAACATCAGCTTATTGGCCCAATGCTAACTTTTCTAAAAGCCAAGGAATTATTTACAGTAATTTAAAATCAGAGTGAAAGGATAGTGACCTCAAAATAGTGCTTTTATTGATGATCTGGGCAGAGTATTTTACACAAATGTCCTGTGTCCTCTTTGAAAATGTTCAGATCTGCAGACTTGCAAGTACATCAGTGAATGTAATTTGTAGAATCTAGGGCACTGCATTAGGCAAATGTACTACATGATCTACAGGAAAGATAAATCTCCTTGAGCCGTGTTGTTGGCTGTCATCCAACTGGACAGTATTGGTGTGATAAAAAGAGTACTCAGCATGCTTTGTCTGCTGTTTGAGCTTGTGCTTAGTGGGAAGCAGTGTTGGTGTGTGTGCAGATCTTAGCATCTGGAAATTGATGAGAAGCTTTTTAAAAGAAAGTGTTCTGGAGGACATGAGGATGTTGCTTTAGGTAAACCAGGTGTATGGGAAACCTGGTTTAAGTACTAGGCAATAAATAGCACTTAACAGAGAAAAGGTCAGACTTACCTTACTTTCAGCTGAGGGTTATTATGTATACAGTTGCTGTGAACTTTTTTTTTTTTTTAAGACAGGGTCTCATTATGTAGTCCAGGGTCCTTGAGAACCAGGTGTATGGGAAACCTGGTTTAAGTACTGGGCAATAAATAGCACTTAACAGAGAAAAGGTCAGACTTACCTTACTTTCAGCTGAGGGTTATTATGTATACAGTTGCTGTGAACTTTTTTTTTTAAGACAGGGTCTCATTATGTAGTCCAGGGTCCTTGAGAACTCATTATGTAACCCATGCTGGCCATGAACTCATAGCAATCCTGCTTCAGCCTACCAAGTGCTGAAATTAACAGGCGAGCACTGCCACATCCAGTTTATGCTGTGCTGGGGAATCAGATTCAGGTACTTTGTGCTTGCTAGGCGAGCACTTTTAACTGCTAACAGCAAGCACTTTTCCTCCAAACCTATAAAAAGTCTTTTGTATTCCAAAGATGATTTAGACTGTAGTTTTCTTTCGTATCTTTAAATATAATTTGCCCAATGCCTTAATGTCTTTGAACATCTATAAGAGTGTCCTATGGCTAAGGTGCAGGGACCCTGAAGAGTAACCGCCCCCTGCCCCCAACCCCCCTCCAATAACCTTCTGGCCAGAGTGGGGTCAGTTATGAGAGAAGGGAGAGTTTCCAGAAAAAGGGATAAGATTATAGACAAGTATTCAAATAAGACTCCACTATAATGGCTCTTTTAAGTCAAATAGGTGATGATCTTTTTTTTTTTTTTTTTTTTTTGAGATGGGCTCTGTCCTGACCTCATTATGCAGCCCAGGCTAGCCATTGACTTGACAATCTTCCTGCCTCAGTCTCCCAGATGTTGGGATTACAGGCATGTCCACTATGTCCAACTTGGTGTGGCCTGGGAAATTGAACTCAGGGCCTTGCATTTGCTAGGCAAGGACTTTAACTGCTGTGCCATTCCTCCGACCTTTATTTTTAAGTGAACTTTCTAATTGTTGATTCTCTCCATTGCTAGATATTATACTGGATGCTTTGCATAAGATTAATTTGCATATTCCCAGTGAGATGATTTTTTTTGAAGACTGCGGCTCACTCTATATAGTTCAAGCTGGTCCTGGAGTCACTTTGCAGCCCAGACTGGGCTTGGATTTATGGTAGTCTTCTTGTTTCAGCCTCCTCAGTGCTGGGATTACAGGCCTGCACCACCACGCCCAGCTTTGGTGGTACCAACCCCTAGTTGATTTTTCTTATTTCCATTCTTATAGATGAAAATCTAGGTAATTTACTTGAGCTACCTTGGCTTATGAAATTGTAGTCTGCCTTGTTTTACCTAATTTTTGGTACAGGGTTGGTCTCTAGGCCAGGCTGGTCCTGAACTCCCTGTGTAGCCCAGACTGGCCTTGGACTCATGGCAATCCTCCTGCCTCAGCAAGCCCAGCTTTCTGTGGTGCTACAGAATCAACTCAGGAAGTGCTTTAACTACTGCCGTTTCACCAGTCTTATTTTTTGAACCTAAAAAAGTTATACATGTGTTTTGTTTTTCTCCTTGGAGTAAGTAATAAAACATTAATTTCAAGCAGTTACTATAAAATGTAGTTTGTGTCTAATTTCTTTTTTATTGCACTTTAGTTTACATATAGTGATTTTCACAGATAACTACATGTACAGTTCATTGAGTTGATGAGTGTGTATACTTATGTAATCCACTGAACAGTTCCAAAACCCCAGGAAGTTTTCTTGTGACTTCCTAGTTGATCCCCACCATATACTTTTCCTTCTGCTTGTAACCATAGATAAGTTTTGACAATTAGTATAAATGGAATTATACTGTGATATGTTCGTGTCCTGCTCCTTATGCTTCGCGTAACTTATTTTAGAGTTACTCTTGTTGGAGCATACCAATAACTTATTTTTTTATTGCTGAGTATTTTATGAATATATCACAATTTATCTCTTGTTAGAGGTTGAACTTTGAGGTTGTTTGCAGTTTTTACTGTTATGTATACAGCCACTCTGAAAACCCTTGTGGAAGGCTTTTTTGGGATGTAACCACCTCATACCTATATCTCTTGAATAAATACCTAGGAGCAGAGTTACTGTTGAATAAATACCTAGGAGCAGAGTTACTGAACATTGGGTAGAATATGTTTAACTTTATAAGAAGCAGCTGCTAGGTGTGGTATATACCCAGCACTCAGATGCTGAGGTAGGAGGATCACAGTTTGAAACCAGCCTGGGCAGTTTAGCAACTTAAGGAGCCCTGCAACAAACAGGAAGGCCGAGTATATAGCTTGTTGTATATAGCTCAGGCAGCGAGTCCTGGCCCCAGTCCTCAGGACCAGCGCTTCTTCCCCCAAAAAGGACACTTAACCATCATTTTGCATTCCCACTAGCAGCGATGAGGTTTATTGGTTCCATGTTCTTGCCAGTGTTTTGTGTCGTCTTTTAAATTTCAGTCATTCTAGAAGTACGTAGCTGTATATGTTCTGTTATTTTTTTTCTGCCAGTGTGTGTACTCATTTTTGTTGATAGTGTATTTTGAGGATGGAGGAATGGCACAGTGAAGACTCTTGAGTTCAATTCCCCAACACCACATAAAGTCAAGCCTGGTGGCACACACTTTTGTAATCCCAGCACTTGGGAGGCTGAGGCAGGAGGATTGCTGTGAGTCTAAGGATACCCTGGATTCATGGCAGTGAGTTCAGGACCAGCCTGGGCTACAGAGAGCCCTGTCTCAAGGGGGGGGGGGGGAACTGTAGTGTACTATTTTTGACATAGTGTATTTTAATGAGTAGAAGCTTTACATTTTGATTAAGTTTGATTTGTCAATTTTTTTTTAGTTAGTACTTTGTGTTCTACAGAGAAATCCTGTATCTCCAAGACTGTAAAGGTAGCTTGGTGTTTTCTGCTAAGAAGTTTTATGGCTATAGGCTTTTATCTATATATCTACGTAGACATATAAAGCCAAAGTGATCTTGTATCTCTGTACAATTTTTTCTTTTCTTTTTTTTTTTTTTTTTTTTTTTGAGACAGGGTTTCACTCTGTAGTCCAGGCTGGTCCTGAACTAACTATGTAGCCCAACCCAGCCTTGGACTCAGAGCATTCCTTCTGTCTCTGCCTCCTGAGTGCTGGGATTACAGGCGTGCACCACCATGCCCTGCTTAAACTCAGGTACTTAGTGCTTGCAAGCGTGTTAATTGTTGAGCTATTCTTCCAGCCCTCTGTACAAGTTTTGTATTTGTGCATGTTCATGTGTGTCTTAGTCACTTTCTTGTTGGTGGGGCACTACCTGACACCCACAACTTAAGGGATAAAAGGTCTGTTTTAGTCACATTCCAGAGGTCCTTCCGTGGTTGGCTGGCAGTGGCATCTTATGCGGAGGAAGGAAGGAGCAGCTGACTGGGGAGGAGCCAGGGGCAAGAGTATATCCTTTTAGGCCACACGCTCAGTGATCTGCCACACCCTCAGTAATCCAGTCCTGACCAGGCCTCCCCCTTCCTAACAGCTGAAATCCGTAGATAATCCACAACATGCAAATACATGATACTGGGGCACCTTCTGGATCCAAACCATAACAATGTGTATGTGCAAATGTCTCTGTGTGAAAATGTTTGTGTATATGGGAATGAGTGTTTGTGTGTATAGCTATGCGTGTGTGCATGTGTGCAGGATTTTATGTGCACAAGTCTTTGACCTGTGCTGTTATTGCCAACCGTTTTTTAGTTTGAGACACGTAAGTTGCTGAATAGCCCAGACTGGACTTAAACTTGCTATCCTCCTGCCTCTGCTTCCTAGAATACTGGTAGGTATTACAGGTGTGTGCTACCGTTGTTGGCTTTTTTTTTTTTTTTTTTTTTTGAGACAGGGTCTTTCTCTCTAGCTCAGGCTGGTCCTGAACTCACCATGGAGCCCAGACTGGTCTTGGACTCAAGGGCAATCCTCTTGCCTTAAGGCCTCCTGAGTGCTGGGATTGCAGGTATGTGCCACCATGCCTTGCTTTATGTGGTGCTGGCCAGTCAAACTCAGGGCCTTGCACTTGCAGTGCAAGTGCTTTAACTGCTGTGCCATTCCTCAAGCCCCATGCCTGGCTTATCTTTTATATTTAGAATTGTGACCCAGCTCTAATTTTTGTGTGTAATGGGAGATAGGAGCTTCTAGGCTGAATTGTTATAAACTTTTAATAACTGAACATTTTCAGAAAGACAAAATGCTTATCTGTCTTGACAGAATGAAGAGTGACTTGTTTTTGTTTCCAGAGGGACCATGATATGAGGGAAATAACTTGAAGTGCTTGGGGTTGTAGCTCAGTGGTTAGACTGCCTCCAGTGTAAGGCTCTGGGGTTTGATCCCCAGCGCCCTGTGCATGGGGGCGCATACCTGTAATCCCAGCACAAGGTTTAGGCTGGAGGATTACTGCACGTAATAGGCCAACTTGGGCCACGTGGTGAGTTCAGGAGCAGCCTGAACTATAGAGAAAGACTCTCAAAAAAAAAAAAAAGAAAAAAGAAAAAACTTGTGAAAAACTGATCACTGTGTGGTCTAGGGTGTCTGTACTTTTCTATCTGACAGAATTTAATACTTTAGGCCTTCTGTACTGGAGGGTTCCACATCACAGATTGGACACAGGTGGCCCATTGAGAATGCTCAGGTATAGAAGGATTGCACCTGTACTGAATATGACAGCCCCCCTCAACAATTCAGTTTAACAATTATTTACATTGTTTTAGATATTATAAGTTAGGTCTGAGTTATAGGGGAGGGTGTGCTAGGTCATATGCAAATACCACATGGTTTTATATCAGGCACTTGATTTTGGTACCTGAGAATGGTCTTAGACCTCATCCCCTTCAGGTAGTGAATGTTGATTGTTATCTAAACTCCAATCCTCTAACTCTCCCTCTCCCCAAATTTGCCCCTACTGAGTGTCACAGATGGTTTATTTAGGTTCCTCTGCCTAGTACCTCTGTTCCTCTTGTTACCTTAGTTAATCTTTTTCTTTATTCTTTTTTCACGTCCTGTTGATTTTGCTTTACTTTCTGTTTGTCTCCATATTCTGTATCTGCCTTTTTTTTTTTTGAGATAGGGTCATATTCTGTAGCCCAGGTTGGCCTCATACAGCAATCTTCTGTCTCGCTTTCCTGAGTGCTGGGATTACAGGCATGCCCTACCATGCCTGGTTTACACGGTGCTGGGGAATCTAGCTAGGGCTTTGCACTTGCTAGGCAAGCACTGTAATCACTGTGCTGTTCCAGCCCAGGTATTTCTTATTCTTGCTGCCATTTCCGAAGCTCTTCTGGCCTCTTACTTGACTACTGTGATACAATGACTGGTCTCTGTCCTTAAACAGGTAGCATAGTAGTTATGGCCACATAGCTTTCTCTCTGTTCCTCCCTTTCCAGGTTGTCCTTTTAAAAAGGTGAAATATTTATGCAGTCTGAAGAGAAACAGTATATTCTCCTTCAGATAAAAAGGCTTTGGTAGTTGCCTTCCATACTCAGACCCAGAACCTGAGATTCATTCTGATTTGACAAGCTTCACCAAACTGAACCAAACTCTGGGGCCAGGCATTTGTGACTGGAGAGTGCTGATGAATCTAAGTATGCTATGGTCTCCTGTCCTTGAACTGTGTATATAGATTATGAGTATGCGACCTGAGATTGGGTGTTTCCTGCAGTGAAACACCCTGATGTGAAAGGATTAGGTTTTGTCTGTTGGATGAAACAAAACTAGAAGCCCCGAGGCTATTTCCTTGCCTTTTACTGATGCAAAGCATAGGTGTCATATACAGAACTCAGCAAAATAATAATTAATTATTGTCTAACAACCCTGAAAGTTGAACACAGTGGAAGTGGGCTGTCACTCCAGGGAACAGACAACTTCTTCAAAACAGGCATGTTGATCCGATCTCAGTCACAAGTGAGGGAGAAGGCAGAAGGTGTTACTCCCTAACTTTGATAGATGGAGCAGCCATCTCCTACGCAACTCTCTGGCCAGCAGATAGGACAGATGGAGAGTACAATGCCTATAAAATTGCTCAAAGTTGTTTCTCATGAGAACTCAGGCTTGGACTCAGTAAAATTGAGCATGAACCCAACAGTTGGGATTACTTTTACGCAAAACAGTTAGACTGAGAGTGGAGGGATGATTGTGCTCTTGAAGAAACAGAGAAGGTTACTAGAAACAACAGTAAAAGAGAATGTTTGGAAGATAATTAAAAATTACCTGCCATATGCCTTTGGATAAAGTCCACAATTTTTGGAATAATTTTACTGTCAGGACTTGGATTTCTCACTGCAGTCACATTACTTCATTGCAGTGCAGGTTGGTCCTGAACTCACTGTGTATCTCAGCCTGCCCTGGAACTCCCAGCAATCTTCCTGCTTCAGCCTCCTCAGTGCTAAGGTTACAGACATGCGCCACCGTGCCTAGCTTCATTCATTTCATTGCTTTACTCTGTGGTATTACTATGGGTAGTTGGAGTCATCTGTCATTGACACCTGGGATGATGATGGGTCATCTTTGTACAAATCATTCTTTTTAAACATTGTATTTTAAGAATTTGTCCACTTTGTAAATACATATTGAATGACTCTTGGTACCAGACACTACTCATGGGGTAGTTGGCCATGTAGCCTGTCATTATCCTTGTCATCTTGGCACTGAAGGTTGAACCCAAGGCTTTTGCACTGTAGCCCATTTTTAAATATTTATTTTGAGATAAGGTTTCACTAAGTTGCTCTGCTACCCAGGCGGGGTTCTGACTTGTAGGCCTCCTGCTTCAGCCTTCGAGAGTGCTGGGACTACATTATAGGTCTGTGCCACTAGGCCTATCCCATTATAGCATATTATAAAGGGTGAAAGAAGTCACAATAGCTGTTCTCATTGATGCTTTTTCGTTTTGTTTTGTTTTTGAGACAGGGTCTTGATGTGTAGTCCAGAATGGCCTTGAACTCACCGCAATCCTGCCTCAGCCTCCTTAGTGCTGGGATTACAGGTCTGTCATTTTTATATGGTTTTAGGGAACCCAGGGCCTTGCTTATTTATGTTAGGCAAGAACTTTTAACCACTGAGTTATGCCCCTGGCCCTCTCATTGGCTTTGTGATTTGGTCTTTCAAATTAACTATGTGGTACACTTTGAAGGCATGGCAGATTCATTTATCAAAGCCTGATGTTTCTCTTTTTTTTAAGTACTAGGATTTCAGTCTAGGTCTTCACACTTGCTTACATCCCCAGCCTATTTATTTATTTATTTATTTTCATTTTTATTTTGAGACAGGGTCTTGCTAAGTTATTCAGGGTTGGCTGGAATTTGCCATCTTCCTGCTTCAGCCTCCCATGTAGCAGGGATTGTAGATATGGACCACTGTGCCTGGCATGATGGGTTCTCTTTATATCCTGAGACGTTCTGGTGTTACCACTATTGATTTTTTGTTTGTTTGGGTATGACAATGAACTGACATCCTCTATTGTGGAGTGATTGATAGCTTTTAGTGGACTTCCACATTTGTTCTTATTTGGGCCTCAGAGTAATCCTGGTTCAGTCTTGCTTGGTGGCAATATGCTCATTCAGATTAATGGTTTCTTTTCAGCTGTCAGATTCTGTGTTCTGTGATTTGGCCCATAAGTCCAGGACTGATTCACGGGTGGGTGTGTGTGTGTGTGTGTGTGTGTGTGTGTGTGTGTGTGTTCCCTAGTGTTTACTATATTAGATTGTAAAAAACTGAAATACTGGCCTAAAGAGTTTGAAGTTTATTCTGTAGGCAGTAGAGAATCTTTGACTCAGTGAAGATCTTTGAATGGGGTGATACGATAAAAGCAGTTTTGGGTTTTTTTTAAGGAAGATTAAAGCGTTAGGCTGTTTTATATGCTTGGAAGACAGGATCAGATTGTGTGTTGCAAGCCTCTGGATTTTTTTTTTTTTTTTTTTTTTTTACAGTACTGGAGAAGTGAGCCTACAGCCTCAGGCGTGCTGGCAAGCACCCTACCACTGAAGTATATCCACTGGCCTTTTAATTTTTCATTTTATTTATTTATTTATTTATTTAGAGACCAGGTCTCACTATGTGGTCCTTGCTCTTCCTGAACTCACCATGGAGCCCAGGCTAGCCTCAAACCTAGGCAGTCCTCATCCATCAGCCTCCCAAGGGCTGGGATTACAGACATAATTATTTTACCATACCCAGCTTTACTTTTTTGTCTCACTGAGTTGCCTATACTGGCCTTGAACTTGCCCTCTTCCTGCCTCAGCCTTCCTCAGATTGTTGGAAGGTTTTTATCAAACAGTGAGAGGTATGTCCCTCTTTGCTACACAACTTTTTTTTTTTTTTTTGAGACGGGGTTTTGCTGTGCAGTCACTCACTGTGCAGCCCAGGCTGCCCTCAAACACACAGCAGTTCTCCTTCCTCAGCTTCCCAAGTGCTAGGATTATGGATGTGAGCCATTATGCTCAGTTTATGTAGTGGCGGGGTATTGAGTTCAGGGCCTTGTGCTTGCTAGGCAAATGCTATAGCTGCTGTGCTGTTCCTCCAGTCCACCACTCAGCTTTGAACCATCTGATTTAAGGAATAGAACCAATATAGATAGGGGTGGTGGATGAGGCAGCAGTGGTATATTTTCCTTTCTAAAAATCGTTAACGTTAGATGTTAATCAGAACCTTTTTTTTGACAGTACTGACAGAAAAGCATTGAAGAAAGCAAAAACCAAAGAACTAATCCAAGGGAGGCCAAGGCACGTTGATGTGAGTTTGAAGCCAGCCTGGGCTACAGAGTAAAGACCCTGTCTCAAAAGAGAGAGAGAGAGAGAGAGAGAGAGAGAGAGAGAGAGAGAGAGAGAGAGAGAGAGAGAGAGAAAGAGAGAAAGAAAGAAAGGTCCTTGCCCACACCTATATCTCTAAGGGTTTTACCTATTTCATCCTCCAAAAGGTTTAGTATTTCAGTTTTGATATCTAGGTCGTTGATCCACTTTCTTTTCTTTTCCTTTTTTTTGTTTTGTTTTGTTTTGAGGCATTCTTCCTCTTTGTACCCAGTCTGGTCCTGAACTCACTATGGAGCCTAGGCTGGCCTTGGACTCAAGGCCTCCTGTCTCAGCCTCTGGGAGTGCTAGGATTACAGGCATGCGCTACCATGCCCAGTTTATGTGGTGCTGGGGAATAAAACAGGTACTTACCACTTGTTTCAGTGCTTGCTAGGCAAGCACTTTAACCACAATCCATTCGTCCAGTCCTCGTTGATCCACTTTGATTTCATATGGTACATGGTGAGTGGTGTATGTCTAGATTCATTCTTCTGTGTGTGTATAACTAGTTCTCCCACACCATTTATTGAAGAGGCTGTCCTTTTTCCTGTGTATGTTTTCTGGCTCCTTTGTAAAATATCAGATAGCCGAGGGTACTTGAGGTTGTCTCTTCTGTTACATTGGTCAGCCTGTTTTTGTGCCAGTATCATTAAATAGGATTATATCAAATTAAAAAGTTCCAGCAAAAGAAATTATTAAGAGTGAAGAGAGAACTAGCAGAGTGGGATAAAAAGTTTATCACCTTCATCTTGGACAGGAAGCTAATAACTAGAATATATGAGGAACTGAAAAACTCAATCAAAGGCCCAGTTAAAAAATGGGCAACTCAAATGAATAGACAGTTCTCAGATGAAGAAGTACAAATGGCCAGCAAATTCATGAGAAGATGTTTGACATTCTTAGTCTTCAGAGGAATGCAGATCAAAACATAACTAAGATACCAACTTCTCCCTGTGAGAATGGGGTATACCAGGAACTGGAACAGCAGTAGATGCTGGCAAGGTTGTGGCATGGAGCGGGGAAGGGAATCCTTTTATATTGCTTTTGGGACTGTAAACTGGTACAACCACTATTGAAAGTAGAATGGAGATTCCTCAGGAGACTGAAAATATTTTATTCAGTCCAGTGATACCTCTTCTGGGTATCTTCCCAGAGTTAAAAGCAACATATAACAGAGATACATGTACACTCATGATCATAGCAACATTATTACTAATAATAAATTATGGGAGGTGCTGGAATAGCCATCAACAGACCAATGGACACAAAAAATGTTTTATATGTACAGTGAAGTACTACTCTTCCATAAAGACCGATGGATTTGAGGCATTTATAGGTAAATGGATGCAACTTGAGACCATCATGCTTATTGAAGTATAAGTTAAATATCACACGGTTTCTCTATTAAGAGGAACCCAGAATACAGGCAATTTATAGAATAAAATAGGAGAGATAATTGAGAGAGAGGAAGGAGGGACATGGGACACTGAGGGCACTGGAGCGCCAAAAAGGGGGAAAAGGGATTGTAATGATGTCACAATACACACATGCCCATAATTCTCAAGCTTAATTAACCAGTATATATTGCATACATATACACCACTGAAAATGGAAAAGAGAACAAATCCAATTGATTACTGTTTTTTTAAGGCAGAACAGAGACAGACAATAGGAAAATAACTGAATGGTTAGCTTCAGATTACCTTTTTTGTATGTAAGATTAAGGCAGAGGTAACTTCATTATGCCTGTTGAAACTGACCTGTTTGGGAAATTTCCCTTGTTCTCTCAGGTCAGATAAGTAGTTTAGTTTCAGTCTGGAAATGTGGAAGTTGAGCTGGAGTGACGCCATTGTGGTTTTGTCTTTTGGGATCTACTGAGCAGGGCCTAGTCCAACACAGTGGCCTCTGGTAACTTTTATTTAGCAATGAAACTATATTTATTAGTATCTTTGAGAATGAACTTTTCCTGTTTTTCTTTGTGAATTAACTTTGAGCTACTGACATTATAGTTGGTTTGTTGCAGAGGCCTGAAGCTGTGGCCCTGGCACACTGTGTGACTGACTCATGGTGGAGGACATGGGGCTGACAAAGCAGAGGTATTGGGGGGTGGAAAGAAGAAGCGAACAGGAAAGGCTGAGTAGAGTACATTGCAGTTTGTCCTTCTTTAGTGAGCCCTTAGACTTCCTGGAGAAAAAAATAATGATTTTATTAGTGCCCTGAAGTTGGATGCATGATTTCATCCTGACTGAATTCACAGTAGACTGGTACATAGTGCCAGGCAGGCGTGGTGGCACAGGCCTGTAATCTCAGCATTGTGGGGGGCAGTGGTAGGAGAACTGCAAGTTCAAGCCCAGCTCAGGCAGTTTAACAACTTAATGAGAGCCTGTCTCAAAATCAGAAATAAAAAATGGGCCAGAGATGTTAAAGGCCCTGAACTCATTCCCTAGCACCAAACAGAACAAAACAAACCACACATAACCAGGTTGCCAATTCATTAATTAATATTTATTCATTGGGGAAATATAATTGTCATTGAGATGAATACTTGTGTCTTTAGGCCTGTATGTACTCTATTCCTTTAAAGGACACTAATTGTGACAGTGGAGTAATTTGGATATTTAATAGATTTGCATCAAGACAGGCCTGGTGGTGAGACCATCTTCATAAAAGAGGTAGCAAATATTCTGGGCTAAAAGGAGCAAGTCTCCCAGCCAAGATACTGTCTTCTTCCAATTGTGCTTGCAAAGAGAGGCTTGCCTCTTGAATCTCCCTTTGTTAAGGGCTCAGATTTGATTCCTCCCTCCTTTTTCTAGTCTGCCAATCTTAAGTCTTTTTCTTCTTAAGATAGTGTTGGCTTTTGTGCTTTTCCACTCTTTTGTGTTAGTTTTTACTTTTAACCTCTGTAGTTAGTATTACATAACTAAAGCTTCTGTATACAAAGAGGTGCAAAAATGCAGTCCTTTGGTAAGGTAGAAGTTACTTATTAAAGCAGTGGAGGGCTGGCCTGTTCCACAAGCCATCCAGAGACCCAGGATGGTGGGTAGCTCTTCTATCAGAAATATGTGGGTTCTTCCTTTGGTTCTTAGGAGACTGCTTTAATTATCTTCATCTGCATGGCTGAAGACACTTCATAACACTGTGTTTGATTCTCGGCTTCTGGAAGGCAGGAAGGGCAGCTGGAACACCAGAAAATTAATTTTAATGTAGAATGTGGGAATGGAAATTATATGCCTGTGTATACTTATATCTCAGAGTACCAAAACTAGATGAATCCTAGCCTATGGGAAACCTGAGAGATAGGATCTTTACCTGGACAGTTGAAAACCTGTCAAGCCTGAAGAGATTTGGAGGCATCTATTCGGAATAGAATCACCTAAGGGCAGCCTCGATCAAGTCCTGGAGGACCTTCCTTGTCTTGAATAGTGCATTCTGATTGTAACTACAATGCACTTTAATTCCAGTCTATAAGACAGGACTTGATCCAGTTGTTCTTTCTAAATGGAATAATTCTAAAAATAAATACTTTTAAGTAAGTATTTTGAGAAGCATCATAAAGCAACTCATAAAAATGTTATGACTATTGATCGAGTAGTATACAAACGCATTTTCCTTGAGGTGTGCTCCATTGATAGAACTTTTAATTGACTGCTGAGAATATTTAAAGTGATAAAATGAAGGTAACATAAATAGCAGTTTCTATATGAAAACATATATAGTCAGCCATGTAAAACATGAAATGCCATTAGCTTATGGGCCAGAGAACTGCAGTTGCCTGTAGGTGAGCACTTTGCAGCTTGGAAGAAAATAGTTGCGGACAGCTTGAGCCTGGAGGCAGTGTTGCTGCTTATTTGGTGTCTCCCCTCTTTCTTCGTTCCTCCTCCTCCTCCTCAGGCAGGTTGATACAGGACTTCTGTGTGTTAGCAACGAGGCCAGTTGCTGGTGATACATCTAATGGTGATTCAGAATAGATCCGGTCCTTGCCAGCATGGTATCTATTGTTAAATAGAAGAAATTAATGTTAATAATTAATGTGCTGGTATCTAGCACAAACCACTTGAGGAACAGAGCTGATAAACACTGTAGAGGAGGGCTTGTGGCACTCTGATAAGGTGAGGAGGTTGAAGCTGGAGACTGTTGCTTGGTATGTTTAACTGGACAAATGAATTCAGTTATGTTCTGAGCAGTCACTATTACATAAGGACTTCTTTTATTTGCTGCTTTCAGAAAGACTGAATTTCTTCCTTTTAAAAAAAATTTTTCCCAGACGTGCGGGAAAAAAATTTTTTGTGGTTGTGGAGTTTGAACCCAAGGCCTTAGCACTTACATACATCCCAGTCATTTTTTTTTTAGTTTATTTTGAGGCAGAGTATCACTGACATACTAAATTGCCCAGGCTGGACTGAAACTTGCGATCCTCTATCTTCTCAGACTGCCCAGATTATAAAGGCTGAGTTGAAGTTTTTTGACTCATTTTTCTCTCTGTACTGTTTTGAAAGCTACGCTCTTATTTCTATTATTTAAAGAGTTCAATTGTGAAAATTTTATTCAACATGTATTTTTGTCAAAGTCCAGGGTTTCTTTTCTTTCTTTCGTTTTTTTTTTTTTTTTTTTTTTTTTTTTTTTTTTTTTTTTTTTTTTTTTTTTTTTTTGAGACAGGGTTTTACCCTATAGTCAGGCTTGGTCCTGAGCTTACTATGTAGCCCAAGCTGGCCTCAAACTCATAGCAGTCTCCCTTCCTCAGCCTCTTGTGCTGGGTTTCCTGGCATGCGCTACCATGCACATCTTATATGGTACTAGGGAATCGAATCCCGGGACTTGTGCTTGCTAGGCAAGCACTTTATCTGCCGAGCTATGCCCTCAGACCCAGAATTCATATTGCCTTTCTTTTGAGTAATATAAGTCCTTTAACTCCAGTCACTTCTGTTTTGCATTTTTAAAAAGATTTCCTCAAATCATTAATCTGTATTGTTTAACCACTGAGCCATTCCTCCAACCCCTATAATTTTGTTTAAAAAAGGATACATTATCACGTAAAATATGGAAACTTAATCTTTATGCCTTAGACCTCCTGTTTAGGATCACTGTTCTTTTGTCCGAAATATTTAAAATTTTCTTAGTGAGGGGATGATTTTCTTTTCAATTTCTTTGTTTTTGAGGATGAATTCTGACAGCTCTTTGAAAATGTCTTTACTGTGCTCTTACTCTTGATATTTTTGGTGGATGTATATGTGTCTTGATTGATCATTCTTGTCTCCACAGTGAAGCTGTCCTTCCACTGTCTTTTCATCTCTTTCACTGCTGAGAGGTCAGCTGTTACTGTTTTTCCAATTTTGTTCTAGCTGGGGTGAGAACACTACAATGTGGAAAAGAGAAAATACAAAGTACAAAAGGGCAAAATTAATTTATTGTGCATATGTGATACAGGGGAATCAAGCAAAGGGTCTTCACTATTACCATTTTTTCTTTTCTTGAGACAGAGATTCAAAAGCACACACTGGTTGTACTGAAGCAACTGGTCTGCAGAGCACACATTTTTTTGGTAGTCATGGTTCAATGAAAAAAAAAACCACCTTTTTTGTTATTATTACCTTTTTTGGTGGTGGTACTAGGGATTGAATCCAGGGCCTTCACTTT
The DNA here is from genome assembly GCA_004027205.1 of Ctenodactylus gundi. Classification (NCBI taxonomy): domain Eukaryota; kingdom Metazoa; phylum Chordata; class Mammalia; order Rodentia; family Ctenodactylidae; genus Ctenodactylus; species Ctenodactylus gundi. The sequence goes on along the minus strand of PVKB01006163.1, from coordinate 29,488 downwards.
GAACTACTTCCCTTGTCATTATTATTAATGTTATTAATATTATTGTTATTATTTTTACTAAATCCTGAAGTTCCACAGGCTGGGCTTGGGACTTGGCAGTTTTTCTGCCTCAGTGTAGAGTGCTGGGATTGCAGGCTTGCACCATGACCCCCAGTGTAAAATAATTCCTTTTGAGACTGGAGGAATGGCACAGCAGGTAAGTGCTTGCTAGGCCCTCTGTTCTGTTCCCCAGCCCACAAGCCCACAAACTGGGTTTTGTGGCACATGCCTGTAATCCCAACACTTGGGAGACTGAGGCAGGAGGATTGCCATGAGTCCAGGGCTAGCCTGGGCTAAGGAGTGAGACCCTGTCTCAAAAAACCGCAACCCTCTTTTTATAAAGAATCGTTGGAGGGCTAAGAGGAATGGCACAGAGAGGTTAAAGTGCATGCCTTGAAAGCACACGGCCCTGAGTTTTACTTCCCAGCACCACATAAAGCTGGGTGTGGTGGCACATGCCTATAATTCCTGCATATGAGAGGCTAGTGAGGGAGGATTGCCATGAGTCCAAGGCCAGCCTGGGCTTCTTGGTGAGCTCAGAATCAGGTTGGGCCACAGAGTAAGACTCTGTCTCAAAAAAAAAAAAAAAAAAAAAAAAGAATTTAATAAAGAATTGTTAGTTTATGGTTAGATAGATACTGCATTTGAGTTTAGTTTGACAATTAAGATTCTTTTAAGTTAGCTATCAAATTCTACTTTGGCAGCTTTTTTTCAATTCTAGAATAAAGTATAAGACTTTTGTCTTAATTTAAAAATTTGTCTTTGGATTATTGGATGTATTGCTTTATTGTTAGACAGCTTTAACTTTAAAGCACACTGTAACAACTGTTCTCATGGTAGTTGATTAAAGCTATTACTCTTCCCCTTTCATGCACATTCTTTCAAGACATTCTTTTTTATGAGTTTCACTTTTATCTTTAGTACTAAACTCTAGGAACAAAGCATGTTAAAACTAAGCAAAGGGTTTTATATATACGTGTATACATATGCATGCATATAGTATGACTAAAAACAGTCTTTGAAAGCATATTTTATGAACACCCAAGTTGTCAGGATGTTATTAATAGGGACTCACAGTGTTCATATGCACAGCATTCTAGAATACAAAGAGCACCATGTTTACTAAGAAATTAACTTTATGCTGCACCTGGTGACACAGGCCTGTAATCCCACTTTGGGAGACTGAGGTAGGAGGATTGCAAGTTCAAGCCCAGCCTGTGACTTAGTGAGACCCTGTATGGAAAAATAAATCAAAATTAGAAAAATGTGCTGGTATAAAAGTGAGAGTGAGGCTTGAGGAATGGCACAGTTGAGTTACCGAGCATGACGTAAATCTGGGTGTGGTGGTACATGCCTATAATTCCAGCACTTGGAGGGGAGGCTGAGGCAGAAAGATTGTCCTGAGTCCAAGACTAGCCTGGGCTATAGAGCTATACCAGTGTGTTCATTACCAGCCTGGGCTATAGAGTGAGACACTGTCTCAAAAACAGAAAAAATGGTCATAGTGAAGACCCTTTGCTTGATTCCCCTGTATCACATATGCACAATAAATTAATTTTGCCCTTTTGCACTTTGTATTTTCTCTTTTCTACATTGTAGTGTTCTAAATTTTTGTGCTTGATATGGAATTTAAGTCTTTTTTGTCCGTCTTAAACTAGACTTTGGCTGGTCCTGCCTATTCATATTTAGTGATTCAAATGTTCTTTAAGACAGGTAGTCCCAGCACTTGGGAGGCTGAGGCAGGAGGATTGCCATGAGTCCAAGGCTAGACTGGTCTACAATAGTGAGTACAGGACCAGCCTAGGCTACAGAGCAAGACCTGTCTCAAAAAAAGAAAAAAGACAGAAAGGGAGCACTTTGGTTCAGGTTCATCATTTTATTCACATTCCCCCCCCCCCCCCCCCCCCCGCCTCTTCTGTACATTCTGTATACTGAATCCAAGGCCTTGATCCTCTTCTGCCCCTTTCCTTTTCCTTTTCCCTTCCCCTTCCCCTTCCCCTTCCTTTCTTTTCCAATTTTTGAGACAGTCTCACTGAAGTCCCCAGGCTGTGCTTCAACTTGTGATCTCCCACTGTATCCTTTCTTCGTGTTGGAATTAACAGTTGTGCATCACCACGCCTCTGCTTAGAGATCATCTTTCTTGTTAGTTGTCTGGCCTGTGTTGAGAGTGCATCGTATCTCAGACTAAAATGAGCAGAGCTCATTCTTCTGCCCGCAGTGGCAGACTGCTTTCATTTTGCATACTAACCTCCTGAGAGACTGATCATGGCTGTCTGAAACCCTCCCCAGAAAAAAATATTGAGCCTGCTGCCAGATTGGCTAGCCAAGTCAGTCAGGGACTGAGAATGTTGTGGTGGCTTCTTGGGAGGAACTTGGATTACATGATGAGCATAAATCAGCAGTTGAGTCTAACCTTGAAACTGTGCAAAACTCTGAATGTGGTATTTGTAAATTTTCTTCTGGAGCTGGGAGAATCTTCTGTTGAGTGGTATAAATTTTTTTATGGAGACAAGGCCTTGCTATGTGGTCTAGGCTGGACCTGAACTTACTACTATTATGTAGCCCAGGCAAGCCATGAACATGCTGTAGGGTAAACAGATAGACCAGGCACCTATGGGGCTTTGCAACACAAGTGTTTATTTTGAAATCAGACCAGTATGCTCGGACCCAACACCCTAAGGTAGATGAGCTGATTGTTGATTTTCTCAGCCTTGTATACAGAAAATTTTAAATGTACATTGCTGCTAAGCAGGAAACTGGCTACAGATCTCATGGGAACATTGTTTATGGGTGATACCTGGCCCATTCTTATACCATAAGGGAGGGGAAGGGAGGGGAGGGGAGGGGAGGAACATTCTGTAGTTTTTTCCAGGAACTGGTCCCAAGTTCAGTGACCTATTTCGATCTTCCTGCTTGGTGACCCCATTGAGTTAGCTATACTGACTCCATTTTGTTTTTTGCCTACCACAAACCCAGGTAATCCTGTTTCAGCCTTTCAAGTGCTGGGATTGCACTACCACACCTAGATAGTGTAGTGTTGTGGAATTGAACCCAGGCAAGCCCTCCAACCACTGAGCTATGCCCTCATCCAAAAATGGTATAATAATAATAACCACACTTCATAAGGAGGCAACACTGCTTTGATTATTTAAAGTGGTATCTATGGCTGTCGTAGTTTCTTAGCTCTTCACCTATGAGGAAGATTAGCCAAAAGAATGGTGCTGTGGACTACACGGGTGAACTTAGAGCACCTGGTTTCCTGCAGTTTGATTACTACTTCAAAACTAAAGAAAACTCAGGGACTTAGGATGATATCTTAACCCACTAAGGATTTTAATAGCTCTCTACAAATTTTTCTTACTGCTCTGGAGAGACCCTCTTGGGGCTTTGGGCACAGCACTGGGGCTTTCACCTATGTCTAGGCCCATATTCATCCCGGGACAGCTTGACCTAGCAAGATAATTAAGGGTCCTTCTAAAGTTTCTTCTCTTTCATGCTAATTTTTTTTTAAAGGTAGGTAAACGTCTTCAGGAGCATGTCTGCCTTCTGCACCTGGGCGCAGGGATTTAGCCCTTACTAATTTGCCGATGCTTTCTCACAGGCCTTATTTATGTTTTGTCCAGTTAATCAGTTGTCTGTCTGTCTTTAACCAGAAGATTGGTTTTTGTTAACCTAGTTCTCCACTATCAGAAGTGACAGGTCCCTGAAGTATTTTACTCTGACATTTCTCCCCTTTTATGCTTATTTCCAAATTTTGACTTAAATGTCTGAACAGTTTTTCTTGTTATTGACCATCTTGTTACCATACTGCGTTTCTTTAGAGAATCAGGTATAATAATAATGTTATTGTACATTAACTCCTGTTAACACTCCTGTTATTTGGACCCAATACTTGAAGCCCACAACTTGAGAGGTTTAATTTGGCTCATAGTTTTAGGGGAATCCTTTTATGGACTGCTAGATCCAAGGCAGAAACATCATGGTTGGGGTGTGGTAGTTCATGGCTGCAAAAACAAGGAAGGGGAACAGTGCAAGACAGAAAGGCCAGGGGGCCCTGTGGAGGCCCAAAGGTTTTACTACTTGTCTCACCTGGGCACATCCATAGGTGTGCTTCACCAGTCTCCCAGGCAGATACCAAGGCCAATCAGCTTGACACTGTACCCTGTCACGGTGTATTTTGTGTCAAAATATTTTTTGTTTACATAATTTCTCCTGACTCTAAAAGTAATTATACTCATGATAGATGGGAAATTTTTAAAAAGGTGAAATGACTATTAAAGTTACCTACACACTTATGCTCCTATTTATAGTCAGCATCTGCTCTAGAGTAAGGGTCTGACACCAGGGACCTGTTAAGATGCAAACCATTCTCCCCAAGGACCAGAATGGGGGAGATGTGGAAGGTATGGTACTTGTTCTACAGTAGGTTGTTGGAGGATAGCTTTGAAATGGCTCACAGCAGGAGGGGAGAGGAAAGACCCACAGAGACCCTGTTTTAGAGTCAGCCTGTGATTTATTCATGTGGGTACACTATAATATAAATATTAAACTGAAATCTGCAACAATTTATTTTGTAGTTGTTGTGTAACACATTATGAACACTTGTCCTCAACATTTAAAAAAATGATTTCAATGCTTGCATGGATTCCAACACTTGGCTTTATTATTTAATCATTGTCCTAACTTCAAGTTTTAACTATTACAGATAAGGTTAGCATGATAATTTTTGGACTTTACTTTCTGTGTTCATTTCTGGTTATTGTTTAATTGCCATTCAGTAGATTCAAGTGTTTGTAAGGTTCTGTTGTGGAAGCTTTTAATAAACGTGCCTGACAGTTCCCCTTTTAGTTGCTCATATTCACATTACTCTGCATCTGTGAACTAAGAGACAATTTTAGGGTGCAGAGTGCTTGGAGTCTCTGGAGAGTGTACAAGGTCTAACACCACTGAAGTGATTGGACAGAAGTCAGATTTATGTACATGTGGAAGTGATTGATCATTTTCAAGAACAAGGAGAATATGTGGCACCACAGGAACAGTTTGTACATGGTGTGCCAAAGAAGACAAAGGAAACCTGACTAAGTGAGCAGTGACGAAAGGAGAACAGAGACATGCCCTCTCCTGTCCTCTGCATTTAGGTTTTTTTTGTTTTTGTTTTTGTTTTGTTTTGTTTTGAGGCAGGGTCTCACTCTGCAGCCCAGGCGGGTTCTGAATTCAGTATGGAGCCCAGGCTGGCCTTGGACTGAAGAGCAATCCTCCTGTCTCAGCCTCCGAGTGCTGGGATTATAGGTGTGCGCCACCATCCCCAGTTTATGTGGTTCTGGGAAATCGGGCACTTAGTGCCTGAGTTACTGCTTGCTAGCCAAGCACTTTAACCCCTGAGCCATTCCTTCAGCCCCTGCATTTAGATTAACTGTGATCTTTATGTAACCTATTGATTTCCTGGTTATTTGTGGTGATATTTCTTTCTTGGTCAGAATTGTTGATTAGGTAATTTCCACTTTTTTGCTTATCCAGTGTTCTTAAGGCTTCAAATTCTGCCTCAGGGGGCTGGAGGAGTGGCACAGCAGTCAAAGCACTTGCAAGGCAAGGCCCTAAGTTCAATTCTCCAGAATTACTTAAAGCCAGGTGTGGTGGCGCATTCGGGAGGCTGAGGCAGGAGAATTGCCATGAGTCCAAGGCCAGCCTGGGCTACGAGTGAGACCCTGTCCCTTCCCCCCTAAAAAATCTTCCTGACCTTTTCTGTCTGACTTGTGTTTTGGCTAGTCCTGCACCCCACTGTCTTCATGGATCACTTTTCTTTATTCACTGTGTCAAATTCCCATCTAGTTGATGAGGTTTCCCATAATAAGACAATAAGGACACATGGGCACACATACCTCCTCTTAGGATAATCTGATCCTGCAAGTAAGAGCTTGTGAGTCATTTGTCATGTGGAAGGAGATTGCCATCCTGTCTCTGTCCTCGCCCTTTCTCCTTTATCTGGATACTCACAAAGAGCAGGAGCACCTGGAAGGGGGCTTGGTTCCTGGATCACGTTCATGACTGTGAGCACACAAAGGGCCACATGGCTTGAGAATCAGAGTCAACACAAAGTTACAAGAGATCATAGCCAGGATTGGAGACCATGACGCACTCTAGAGGGGGGCACACTGAACCAGTAACTAGAACTCTGTTGACAGTGGGGAAGAATAGAAATGTGTCGGTCTGTCAGAATTCAATTAGGCAGAAGAGAAAAAGGGACAGGTGTGACCCCAGAATTGAGTACAAAGAGCAGTGCTAGAGGTCAAGTGGGGCAGCTGACATGATAATGTGGGCATCCTTCAGGTACAGGGATATCCTGGAGGTCCTTGCAACATAGTCTAAAATCAACCACCTTATTATAGTGCTCTATAAACAACTTCCTAATTTATATGACAAGATAACCAGTTTCCAAGCTTGCAGACCAAACCTGTGAGCTGTCTTTGCATCTGGTCAGCTGACTGCATTCTGAAGGATTTTTGCCTCTACGTCGCCTTAAGGTTCAGACTTAGCTCAGCCACAAATTGAGGCATTTAACCTCCTTAGCTAATGCAGGAGTGACAGGCACACAGGGTTGATGTTTTACTCCTTTCAAGTTGGAGGGGGAAAAAACCCTTCATACCTAAAGAATCTTAATAAAAAACATTAAAAATCATATCCTATAAAACCATATTTGGACATAGCTATGGAAGTTCACGTGGGGAATCAGGTTATCTGGTAAAATATCCACTCCAAATTATTTTAAGATGATAAGCACAGACCTACAATCCTAGCATTCTGGGAGGCTTATGCTGGAGAATTGCAAGTTAAAGCCCAGCCTGGGCAATTTAGCAACTTAATAAGATCTAGTCTCAAGATAAAAATTTAAAAAACCGTCTGGGAATGTAGCTCGGTACAAAGATCCTGAGTTTCAGTCCTTAGTTACTTTCTCCCTGCTCCCAAATCCCAAGTGGTTATTTTAGTAACAGAATTTGGAATCTATGTTCCTTTCTCTTTGCCAAATTTTCTATTACAACCAGATCCAGCATGAGCAGTGACTTTGCTGAGCACCGTGTGCCGCCTGTGACAACCCTGTACCCTCTCTAAAGCCTTATGTGGATGATGAACATTTTCTTCTAGCAGAGTTTGCAAATCACATTCTCTTAGAAGTATGCTGTGAAGTGTTTGGGCTCTTTGGAGTGAAGCAAGCAATGATAACTCTATAATCATTGCAGGAAGGGTGACAGATTTTTTTACTGTATGCCTCTTTGTAACCTTAAAAAATTTTATCCATATTTTTATAGTATCTAAAATTGTCATACATACATGTAGTATGGGTAGTTGCTGTTCTTATTACCATAATATTTTCACAAGCATATTCCTAATGTGATGGATATTCTTAGGAAACTTAATTGAGTTTGTCTTCTGTCTGTAACCTTTCATATACCCTTTCCTTTTTTTTTTTTTTTTTTTTTGAGATAGGATCTCACTCTGTAATCCAGGCTGGTCCTGAGCTCACTATGGAACTCAGACTGGCCTTGTACTCACATTAATCCTCCTCCCTCTGCCTGTGGGGTACTGGTGTGCACACACCACACCCGGCTTATGTGGTGCTATGGGTACTTAGCACTTGACTTAGCACTTGCTAAGCAATCACTTTAACCACTGAGCCATTTCTCCAGCCCCTTTTCATACACCTTTTTAAAAAAAAGAATAAAAAAGTATAGAGGAAATGAAATGCTCCTGGTGTACTTTCATGAAAAAAAAAAAATCCTGTAAAAAACCTTGGATTGTTAGCTGTGTCATTAGAGGATGTTCAGCTAGTTGGCTATGGTGCTTTTCTGGCCACCTGACTCCAGGACCTCTGTTGTGCAGATTGATCACTCCTCTGGGTGCTAGATCCAGGGGCAGGTGGGGTTAGGGAAAATCAAGCCAAATTCCACCAGCCTTGTGCCTTCAGTCATGTCGGCTGGGCTGATAGTACTTCTACCTTGAAACCTTTGTGGGTTCCCCAGCCAGTTGGGCCTGGTGCTGAAGTTACAGTCCATGCAAGCACTGAATTCCTGTTGTGTGGAGCGTACCCTAGAGTTCCTTACTTTTTTTCTTTTTTCATTGCAGATCATCAATGCTGTGGTACTGCTGATTTTACTGAGTGCCCTGGCTGATCCAGATCAGTACCACTTTTCAAGTTCTGAACTAGGAGGGGACTTTGAGTTCATGGATGATGCCAGTAAGTACATCCGATAAAATTGTAGATATTTTGGGATTTTTAATGGCATGGAAGCTAGCTGCCTGTCCTTCCTGTTAGATTAAACATATTGATTCATGGCTGCATTCGAGCCAATATTTTAACTTTCTTTCCCTCATTACAAATCAGATCAGCAAATACTTGTGCGCTGTCTATGTTCTGCCTAATATATAGGGTCTCACACCAGTTTTTAAGTTACTACTTTGGCGTAGACTTTTTATCCCTAGCCTTTTGGTCATTTTGGGAGAATGGCTCAAGTGGCAGGAAGATGAAAAGACTGTGCATCTTTGTGTATTCTGATCCATTTCAGTGCTTGCCTTTCTTCCAGGAGGTGGTTATTCTCCACTTGTAGAATCTGTTGCTGGGTGTTTGGTGAATGGGGACCATTTTTCTATTAAATGGAAACTGGCACCGGGCTGCAGATAGGGAGTAAGTGGAAAAGAAACAACTAGCTTTTAAGATCCCTGCATTCTGAACATTAGGTTCTCAGACTCATACTGTATCCATGGTAAGTGTGAGAGGCAGTCCTGTGCATAACTCCAAACGAGATTGGTATGTTACTTTTTACTGCCTTTGGGGAGGAGTTTCATGTGAATGTAAAAAAAAATGAAATTTGAGGGGCTGGAAGAATAATAGCTCAGCAGTTAAAGCACTTGCCTAGCGAGTTCAAGACCCTTGAGTTCAATTCCCCAGCAACACATAAAGCTGGGCCTCATGGCACATGCCTATAATTGGGAGCCCGAGGCAGCACAATTGGCGTGAGTCTGAGGCCAGCCTGAGCTTCATCCTGAGTTCAGGACCAGCCTACTTCAGAGCAAGATCCTTTCTCAAAAAAATGATATTTGAGAGCTAGACCTTTTGAAAGAAACGATTAAAGATTTACTCCCATAATGAGAAAAGGCAGTTCCGTGCTTTTAATTAAATATGTGAATAGATATTTGTCTTAAACTTAGCTGAATGTCGGAGAAGTGGTGTGTCTTAAAAAGATCTGTTTTGTTGGTGAGTGGACAGTGTTTTAAGGGTTAGGCTGTGAGCACAAGCCCTTGGGGTTTTACTTGAATCTTTCTCTACAATCTATACTTAAAGGTGGAGGAGGAAAGACGGGTTATGGGGCAGGACTTGCTGATTTGTGCCATGAGAGAAAGGAGGACTTAAGGTGACTTCTGCCCCTGTCTTCACTGAGACATAGACTGAGATAAAGGAGATGGGAAAATATGTAGGGGAGAAAACTAGTCCTTTTTTTTTTTTTTTTTTTTTTTTGTAGTCTTGCTTATTGAATATAGGGCCTTCAAACTAAGCTACTTTCCCAGGCCATTTTTTATTTTGAGATAGGGGCTTATTAATTTGTTAAATTGCCCAGGCCTGTCCTGAACTTGTGATCCTCCTTCCCGAGCCTCCTAGAGTGCTGGTATTAACAGGAGTGTGCCACCACAAGCAGGTGGACTTAGACTTTGTCTTAAGACATTTAGATCAGCATCCTTGTTAGGCATGTAGGCTCAAGCCACAGGCCAGTTTGAATTGTGACCCTATAATATTTAAGTTTGGTAACCTTGTGTCTTAGCTATTTGTTCATTGCTGTGACTCAATACCTGACATCCACAAATTTAGGAAAGGAAAGGTTTATTGTAGCTCACAGTTTCAGTAGGTCACAGTCCATTCAGGGGCGGCTGTCAGCAAGGAAAGTACATGGCAGAGGCAGAGGTGGAGGCAGCTTCTCACAACATCACAAACAGGAAGGCAAGTTGAGATTAGTTGAGACCCTTCCTCCAAGGGAGGCAGGAAGCAGCTTATATATCCTTCCAGGTCTCAGCCCAGTGATCAGCCTCTCCTGCATCCAGGTGTGGAAGGTGTGGTAAACTGCTACTACACATCGTTAATCCTAACTTCCACGCTGTCGATCCTCCCCTCCATACTAGGCCCTAATCTCCCAACAGCGCACGGTTCCGTTGACAATCTATAACATTCAAGTACATGAAACTTTTGGGGGACATTCTGGATTCAAACCACAATGCCTTATTTTTGTGTGCCTTAATTTCCCTTTCTGAAACCTACCTCCTGGGGTTGTAAGGATTTAATGAGCTAATACATGAAAAATGCTAAGAATGGGGCCTGTCCCATAGTAAGTGCTCAGTACATCTTTAATTAATATCCTTTGTGGTTGAAATATGAACTTTCCTAAAGTGGTGGAATCAGTGATAACCAGACACTTGAGTCTGGAGCCCAGGAGAGTGGTATGAGCTGGGATGTGTAATTCAGATATGTAAAAAGAGCAGAGGACAGAGGACCAGGATTGAGCTTTAAAGGAACCTGAGTGCAGGTCAGGAAGAAAAGCAGCAGGACAATCCCCTATGTAATGAAGTAAATGAAAGCAGAAAATGCTTTCTATCTGTCATCTTCTACCACTACAATTTGACAAGGATTGAAAACTCAGGAGTATTATGTTATCTTGGGGTTTGAGACCTAGCCAGAGACATGACTACTGCTGTAACATTTATATTCTTTTTATTTTTCTTTTTAAAAAATTTCTCTTAGGTGCTGTGAATTCCTGTAATCCCAGCTTTCGGGAGGCTGAGGCAGGAGGATTGCCCGTGAATCCAAGGCCAGCCTGGGCTCCATAGTGAGTTCAGGACCAGCCTGGGCTACAGAGCAAGACCTCGTCTCAAGAAAAAAGTTTTTTCTTCTAGTGCAACCCACATTTCTGGTTGCTCCTTCTGACTGGCAGAAGCTTTACCTGCCTAACTTCTGTCCTCCTTCCTTCCCCTTCTAAATTTTTTTCTTTTTTTTAGCATGTATTTATGATACATAATATAATAATATCAGTCACCTTAAGAAATCGATGTATTTATATTTACTTCCTTACTTCCTTTTCCTCATCCCATTCCCTAACCCCACTTTTACCTCTCTTTCCCTCTCCATGGAGTCTTCTTCCTCCTCCTCTTCCTCCTTTTCCTACCCCCTCATCCTCCCCTCCCCTCCTTTCCCCTACCTCTATACCCCAGGCTGGGCTTGGACTCATGGCAATCCTCTTGTTTCAGTCTTCCCAGTGCTGGGATTACAGGTGTGTGCCACCACACCCAGTTTATGTGATGCTGGGGAATTGAACTCAGGTAGTTAGCATTAGCACTTGCAGGCAAACATTTTAACCACTGAGCCTTTCCTCCAGGACATGGTGTCTACTTATTTTCTTCCATCTTTCTTTTATCTTTTTTAGTGGTTTGGTTTTCTCATATTAGAGATGTCACATGGTTCTCTCCGCCTGACTCAGCCTCCCAAGTGCTGGGATTATAGGCGCGTGCCACCATGTCCAGCTTTTATGTGGTGCTGGGGAATCAAACTCAGGGCCTTGTACTTGCAAGACAAGCACTTTAATCAAGCCCCTCACGAAATATTTAATCTTCCTTGTTTGATTCATTTCACTAAGCACAATGATCTCAAGGTGTATCAGTTTTCCTACAAATGATTCAAGTTTGTCTTTCTTTATGGCAGATTAGTACTCTGCTGTGTAAATATACCACATCTTTTTTTTTTTATCCAGTTGTCAGTTATGGAGATAATGGGCTGTGGAGATAATTGGCTGTTTCCAAGATTTAGCTATTATAAATTGTGCTGCTACTATTGCATGAAAAGCATCCAGGAACAGACAGAGGTAGAATTTGATTTATTAAAGTCACCAGAGAGTGACAGCCGGCTGGGGCACAGACTCCTTTCTGTCAGAGTCAGGCCCTGAACCGAATTTTTACAGAGTTTTTATAATCAGCCTTTACAATACACACAAGATTTTATGTAACAAACAAGATACTCTGGTATATTTAAGACAATACATATTATGTGTAGCTGGGTCTGTTTCCATCCTTATTTCAACTTTGGTTTCAGGTACATTGTTTCTCTTTTCTGTTCCATTGTGGGTGGGGATGGGTAGATGCCTGTGGGTTTGGAAGCAAGCTAATTCCAGAAGCCAAGGAAGTTGGTTAGCAACAGGGAAGCCATTTTACTCTTTCACTATAAACATGGGTATGTATATATCACTTTTTTTTTCGAGACAGGGTCTTGCTCTGTAGTCAGGCTAGTCCTGAACTCATGGAGCCCAGGCTGACCTCAAACTAATGGCGATCCTCCTGCCTCAGCCTCCTGAGTGCAGGGATTACAGGCGTGTGTCACCATGCCTGGCTTGTGTGGTGCTAGGGAATCGAGCCCAGGATCTTGAGCTTGCTAGGCAGGTGCTTTTAACTGATGAGCTGTTCCTCCAGTCCTACACTTATGTGATGACTAGGGAAGAAATGCAGAAGAATTATTGCTGGGGGTCAGTGTAGTATCTATTTTCAGTTTTTGAGGAATCTTCATACTGTTTTCCACAATGGTTGTACCAGTTTATAGTTCCACCAGTAGTGTGAAAGGGTTCCTTTTTCCTCACAGCCTTACTGGTATTTGTTGTCTTTGAATTCTTCACCTTAGCCTCTTTATTTATTGTGTTAATTTGGGTTCTTTCAAAAGACAGAATTTGCAGGTGTATCACAAAAACTCTTCATCTGCGCGAGTTTCTATTTTATGTAGTTGGTTGTATAAAATAATTACAGCTGCTTATAACTGCTCTTGGATTGGATTGTTTATCTTGCTGTGACCATCTTTGTCTCTTCTGATTTGTTTCTGTTTGCAGTCTGCTGTGTCTGAGAACAGTATAGCTACTCTTGCTTGGTTTTGGGTCCTAATAACTTAGTGTTGAGAGATTGCCATCTTCATATGAAAAATGCCACTGCTACTGTTAGATGGCACTTACACTAGTGTGGCTGCCTAGAGCTGGTTCCCCTGAGCTGATCGCCAAGCTGCAAGGACTGTTGAAGGGAAAGCTCTCAGTAGGCTTGCTGCCACCACTGCTGTTAATCTCAGGGTTCCTGGTTCTGGGTTTACCCCAGTTTGTGGCTGTTGGTCTCTGGCTGCCGGCTGTTCACTGCTGCTCACAGCCCTTATCAGGTGGTCTGGGGAAGCTTCCCTGTTCTTCAGCCAGCCTCTGAGGGATCTTCTGGATTTTAGCCTTCCTGTGGCCCTCTTTAAATTCCCGGAACTCTCTTCCCTCTCCAAGCCAAGTTGTGCAAGTAGTTTTTTCAACTGTATCTCAGCTTTTTTGGATGAGACAGTGAGGATCCATTGAACAGGACCCCATCTTGTCTGGACTGTTCTCTCTAACTGTACTACTCTTACAAAAATTTCCAGAAAGGATAATGAGTTTCATCAATAATCTCCCTGCTTTCCTTCACCTGAGTTTAGATATGTAAGCTACACATATGTCTGATTGATATTTGAAAATGAATTTTTTCCACTATTTCCAGGATGAAGACTCTTCTACGGTAATTGAGGTTAGAAAAATAAATTCTAAATGATATCACTGGTTATCCTGATGGAATGATAACACTGCATCTGTTGTTTTAATTGCTGGAGATTAAACTGGAAAATGACGTGGACAGGTTATATACTTAATTTAACTGCATTCAAAGGCTCACTTGCTTGTATTTAAGACTTTCAAAATAGCAATTGTTTTGTAATGTCCCGGATATCTCTGTGCATTTGAGGTTTCTCACATGTTTCATGTATTTGAAAACATTGAATGAGTACCTTTAAGTCACTTGAACACAGAGCTTTGCACTGAATTATATCCAGGGCCCTGTCTGTATATATCTTATCAGTCTATGTAGCCAGTTGTATTTTGAGGTAAGGTTTCACTAAGTTGCCCAGACTGGGCTCCAGTTTGTAACTTTTCTGCCTTAACTGTCTAGATTACAGAGATTACAGGAGTGTGCCAGCATACTTGGTCACATTTCAGTATTTTGAAATTTAGCATAGACTTTACGTGAAAGTCTTTTTCTTCCAGGTCTTATGCTGAAAACTTCAAATCTTTCAGAAAAGTTGCATGATAAACCTAGTCTTGACTTTAACAATAACTTGGCATTCCTCCTTTATTGAATTCTCTTTATAAATACTGAGTAGATAACAAATTATGTAAAATATTTATAGAACACACCAAATAATCAGTACTGTAAGCACTTGTGTCTTCCAGTCAGTTTGAGAAACTAAAATTTACCTTTTCAAAGAGCCCTATCTGTTCACTTCCTCTGCTGAGAGAGCCCCTCTTCTGAGTACCTTTGCCTTTCTTTACAAATTTACCACCTCTTAATTTTTCATCAGTTTGAGCTTTGTGGAATGCGTTCGCTATATAGTATAGTGTACATTCTCCTGAGGGCCCCTTCCCTGCCCATTTTTCTCTTACGTTAAAATGATCTAGACTCATGGATAAGGTGGTACAGAACAGTACTCAGGAGAGAGTACTAGATGGGGTTTGCAGTAGGGTAGAGACTGGGCAGTTCCTTTATTGAGGATAGAGATTTAGAGCCAAGGAAAATTACTAGGGAAACAAAGCTAAGGAGATTGTTGCTGTGCTAATTAAACAATTAATTGCTAAAGACAATGATCAGATGAATGGAGGGTTAAGATAAACAGAGAAATTTGATCATATATTTGGAGTGATCAGATAAAAAGGATGAGAATTTTTTTGTAAATTGATATGGTAGGATTCTTGTTAAAATTGGAGTTAACTAATCAAGGACAGAGCCCGAGGTCAAGGTCAGAGAGGGTTCAGGAGTCTGACAGGTTTCATCAAAGGAGAAAATACTTGCTATTTCTACATCTGTTTGGGAAATCCTAGTCAGCTTTCAGTCTCCACCTAAGAGAATCTGGAAAGCGTAGATCACAGCTTTCTAGCCTCTGCAGGATAGGAGGACATGTTAGGGAGAAACAACATCTTTTCATTGTCCCTGAGCAAGACACCACTTTGGAGAAGTTAGGAGTCCTTTATAGAACCAGCTCATGCCCCAAAGAATTCTCAGTCCCAAAGGGGAGCTTTTGTTTATAAAAGCAAGAACCACAAGAATGGAAAGAGTCAGAGAATTCGATAGATAACATCTATGTGTGAAGGGAAAGGGGCATAGGTGAGGGAGTCTCAAAACAGAATAATAAACTAACAGTGACAATTAGCTAATAGTAATTCAGAATTTAATTTATGCCTTATGCCTGGTTTTCCCCACAAGATTTCTGTTAACAGTTTAGGTGCAGGAGGTCAGCAGAGGGTTAAGTCGCCGGGTCATGAGGCAGTTACACAGGGAAAGTGACTGGGACAGAGAAGACATCAGGGGAAATCTAAAATAGCAGGGCTCTTGCCATTTCATTCCTATATCGTGCTTCACGTGTTACATCTTTTTTTTTTTGAGACAGGGTCTTGCTCTGTGGCCTGGGCTGGCCTTGGACTCAGGCAATACTTCTGTCTCAGTTTCCCAACTTCTGGGATTACAGGCATGCACCACCATGCCCGGCTTATGTGGTGCTGGGGAACTGAACTTGGATTTAGCGCTTGCTAGGCAAGCACTTTAACCACTGAGCCATTCCTCCAGCTCTGGTCACATCTTTTTTGAATACAGCTTTAGTGAGAGGGTTGTTACAACTGAGCAGGACAGTATCACACAGGAGAAGCACCACTTGTTGAGGAAGAATTAAGGGTCGTTTATTTGCTGGCGACTGAGAATGGGCTCATGCCCCAGAGAATTCTCAGTGTTGAAATGGGAATTTGGTGGATTTATAAAAGCAAAAAGTGCAAGAATGGAAAGGATCACAAAAACAAAAGGGCCTAGAGTGGGGGAGCTGAAAAACATAATAGAACAAGTAGCAGTAGATTCCAGAATTAAATGACAATAAACTAGCAGTGATTCAAAATTTGATTTATGCCTTGTGCCTGGTTTAAGTGATAGCAGCCTAGGGACAGGTGTCAGCAGTGAGTGAGTCACCAGGTTGCGAGGCGGCTACACAGGAAAGGGCCAAGAGGACAGCAGGGCAAATCTAAGATGGAGCTCTTGTCACTTCAGGGTAAATTTGTGCATGTCATAATACTTGCCCTTTTTAAAGATACAATTCAGTAATTTGTTGTAAATATACAACTTTTTGTAGCTTAAAAAGCTTGCTTAAAGCCAAGGAGGTTGTGGTGGTAGATGCTTATAATCCTAGCACTCTGGAGGCTAAAACAGGATTGCCCTGTGTTCATTGACAGCCTGGGCTACGTGTCAAGCTCAGGACCAGACTGGGCTGCAGAACAAGACCCTGCCTCACAAAAAAAGAGCCTTGCTTAAAATTTACGTATTTGCTGTTACCCAGGTCTTTAGAATCTAGTGGAGTTTGCAGAATTTTCCCATATAGTTATTGCTTTTTGCTTT
This sequence comes from Ctenodactylus gundi, assembly GCA_004027205.1. Lineage (NCBI taxonomy): Eukaryota > Metazoa > Chordata > Mammalia > Rodentia > Ctenodactylidae > Ctenodactylus > Ctenodactylus gundi. Next base: position 12,952 of record PVKB01006163.1, on the reverse strand, counting down.
TTAAAAGTTGTTTTCTTGAGGTCTAGTCATATAGCTTGGTCCTCTAGTGACATTATCCCCAAAACAAAGTAGATTTTTATTGGTTTTTCTAATACTAAACACTTAGGAAAAATAATTCCATATTGATATGTCAATATAAGGCTATAACTTGCAGGGGCTAGTTGCCTCATCCTAGTGAAGCGTTATCAGAGATTGTCGGGGTTGGTAAGTATGTTACTATCAATAGCCAAGCCTGCCTCTTTTTCCTAGCTTATTTTGTATCATTAAGCCCTCCAGCATGAATGGGCCTGCAGAAATGATGCCAGATGAGTGAAGCCAGGCACATAATGCCACATATGCATGTGAAATGTGCAGAATAGGTAACCCTCAAAAACAGAAGTAGTGGTGTCAGGGAGGAGAATGCTCGAGGGCATGGGGGATTCTTTTTGAAGGATTAATATATTGTGGCACTTGCGATGACTTGTGAAACTTTCTGGATATGCTAAGAAAAGTCACAGAATTGTACATGTTAAAAAGGATGAATTTTATGATGACTTGTATTTCAGATTATGAGGGGAGAAAAAAGATCCAGTGCAAATGTCACACACTTTTATACATCTCTTAATTCTTCCTGTGGCTGAGCTCTCCTCCCTTCATTTATTTTTGTTTTTCCTTTTTTTTTTTTTTTTTTTTTTTTTTTTTTTTTTTTTTTTTTTTTTTTTTTTTTTTTTTTTTTTTTTTTTTTTTTTTTTTTTTTTTTTTTTTTTTTGAGATAGTGTCTTGGTCTGTACCCCAGGCTGTCCTTGGAGTCAGGACAATCCACCTGCCTCATCCTCCTGAGTGCTGGGATTACAGGTGTGCACCACCATGCCCAGTGTTTTTAACTCAAGGCCTTGCTCTTTGCAGCGCTTTAACTGCTGTGCCTTTTCCTCCAGCCCACCTTCATTTGTTACCTCCTAAATTCCTCCTTTCTTAGTGTAACCTAAGCTCTTGAATACCAGGGATTTGTCTTGGTAGTCTTAACAGACTGATCTTGTTTATCCTAGATTATGTTGGGGGAGGTAGATGGTGGCTGGAGGTGGAAATTTGGGCCTGGATTTATTGCCTGCCCTCTTGTGAGAAAAGACCATAAAGATGGGAAAATGTGTTTATTTGCAATTTGGCAGAAGTAGGACAGGCAGAACCGAAGTAGTCCAACTTGTAGGAAAGGTAGAACCAAAACCAGGGTATGTGATTGTAGATTCTCCCAGATTTGGGACCACCAGTAGGGCCAGAACAATGTTGAAAGTCTGGTTCTCTTGGTCATTATTAGCACCAGGGCTGATAGTAGAAGTATAGGTCATAGTATTAAGAAAGTGGAAAAAAATAGGTTAGCTTTTAAAAATCCTGATTTTTATCTGTCTCAACCTCTCAGTATCATTTGTACCTAGAGTACTCACAATTTTGAGTTTAAGTATAAAATTATGAAGTAGCTAGTTAGAAAAATTTAATCACCACATATACAAAAACATAGTAGGCTCTTCTGTTTGAGAGGAATAAAATTAGTATCTTGTTTCTTATTTAAGTGCCCAACCTCAGAATGTACTCTGTAGCAGACATTTGAACCTTGATTTTCTCTTTGCCCCTATGAGGTTTTTAAGGGCTTCCTGTTTTTGTTATACATACTGTTACTTTTGTTGTACATATTTTGTTCACAACATACTGTTGTGAAAGCAACTGAACATAGCTTTATATTTCATGGTAACTGTGTATATTGAAATATTATATGCAGTCACCTACTACAGAGCCAGTAATGTGGCCAGAAGTCAGAGAAAAGTGAACATAAGATTGAGTTGTGACGAGGTAAGTAAGAGGTGGGAGCATAAATTAACTATTTGGCAAGCTAGGTGTAAGTTGTATGAAAAGGAAACAAATTAAAGAGATGGGGAAAGCAAAATTGTAGGTTCACTGTTTGAACAAGGCACTGAGGTAACCTTTATGGGCACATTCTCCTTCAGTGAGTAGTGGGAAACATTTTCTAATTATACCTTTTACTTTCTGGTATAGCTTTTCTTGGATCCTTTTAAAATAGAGAGCTGCATGATTAAGACAGGAATATAATTTAGGAAGTAATATGATGTTGAGTGTGCTCTTAACCACTCACCATGATGGGATCCAGGGGCACCGCAAAGCATGATGGGCACCAAGGCTTAACTGACTCACCGAGTGAGTTTGCTGACTCCTGTTGCAGATAGAGAATTTTTGGACCAGTTCGTAGGGGGCACAGAGAAGACTTACTTAGGAAAAGAAAATATACATTTAGTGGAGTGGGGATGTTCAGAGAGTAAGTGTTATGCCCAGATTGCAAAGACCCCAGAGAGACCACCAGGAGACCGAGGCACATATGCAAAAGCAAGGAGCCTTTATTTGGGCTTAAGCTTGGGTTCTCAGTCTTCACCAACACAGAGGATCTGTGCCGTGACACCACCTCCCCTACCCCTCAACAGCAAACAAGCAGGGCTTTTATCAGACTTGAGCAGAGGGTGGGGGATTTCTAACTTTGCAGTTACATGATTAGATAAATAGTAGGCAAATACATTCTTGTTACGATATAATTGGCTAACTAGTATTAAGCAACTATCTATGGACCCCAGACTATTTTTCTAACTGCAGGAGTGTGACACCTACCGCATGAATGTCCGCAACATTTTCTGACCTTTTTTCTTATTGGTTGTCAAAGCCTGTCTCTATCTTAGTCAGTGTGTGTTCTTTTTCTACATCTGCTCAGTCAGCAAAAATGTATGTTTTTACACTTTTTAGATTGGCTAATTTAAGGGTGGTCTCGGGCCTGGCTTCAACCTTAAGCAACTTGTGATTTTTTTCTGTAGCGGCCTTGTAATTCTGGGAAACTGGAACTTAGGCCTAGTAACTTTTCTGGTGGGTCTGAAGCCTGTCATGGAGTTTTGTTTAGCCTGGGTCTTTCAGTATATATGCATTATTGTCTGGAATTAGGTAGGGACTTGTAGGGACTTGTGAGTGGAAATCTACAGGAAGAGGAGTTTTAGACAAATGGTGATAGCCATGAGTAGCCCATTCATAACGGTGTAGATCATTTTACAGACCGAAAAACCCAAAAATGGACTATTCACAGGTTGAAAAGGCACACCTGTAGGTGAAAGGGAACTGTCAGGGCTCGTTTACAAGTAAAAGGAGTGGCCAGGCTTATAATGTATCTTTATTTTTATTTATTTTTTTTTGAGACAGGGCCTCACTCTGTGGTCCAGGCTGGTCCTGAACTCACTTCGGAGCCCAGGCTGGCCTTGGACTCAAGGCAGTCCTCCTGTCTCAGCCTCCCGAGTGCTGGGATTACAGGCGTGCACCACCACACCAAGCTTATGTGGCACTGGGGAATCAAACTAGGGTACTTAGCGCTTGCTAGGCAAGCGCTTTAACCGCTGAGCCATTCCTCCAACCCCTATAATGTCTTTTAAAAATAAATAAAAACATAAACTGTGTGTCCTGCAGCTTCACCTTTTATTAGAAATATAATTTTATTTTATTTTTTGAGACAGTCTCTCTGTAGCCCAGGGTGGCCTTGAACTCAAAACAGTCCTCCTGCTTCCCAAGTGTTGGGATTACAGGTGTGGGCCACTACTCCCATTTTATGTGGTGCGGGGAATCTAACTTGGGTACTTAGCACTTAGACACAGTGCTTTAACCTTTGGTAGTGCTTTAACCTGTAACCAGTGAACCTTTCCTTCATCCCTAAAAATACAATTTTAAAATTGTGATTTTTTTTCTTGTTAGCTTTTTGCCTATTTCTTCCATCCTGACTCACTAAGATAATGGACTGAAGGACCTGTTTAAAGAATAACTGAAGGATAGTTCTAACACTGGCCAGAACTATTACCCATTTCAAAATTCTTTCTTTTTAGTCCTTGTGATGTCAGGCCCTGATTCTGACAGGCTTCCGCGCCTGGTTTTTGTCTTCACAGGCTTGTAGAGTAAGCCTCGAAGACAGGAGGCAAGTTGTGAAAAAAGGGCTTCCTTGGGAAACTTATAAGAGGGGAAAGAAAGATAAGAGTCAAGCTTCCGCTAGTCAGAGGGGGGATACAGAAACGTGGGTTGCCACAGTAGAGCTTCTGCCAGCCTGAAGGGGGACCTGGAAATGTGGGTTGCCTGTGTAGCTCAGTGTCTAGAGGTTTTTATTGTGTAGCTGAGCAGCTCGGTTGCTTGGGCTGGTTCTTAGCTTCTCCACCCTTAAGCCTGCTGCAGCCCACCCTTAACTACTTCCCTCTTAGAGATCTTTCTATTGTCTTCTAACTGAGTTCTAGGGAGTGGTCAGCTAAAGGCTAGCACTATGGCCAGCTACTTTTTCTGTAATCCTGCCTTCCAGTGAATTCTCTTTCTGAGGGACCCAATATCCCTAACTGCCTACTACTCCACTGCCTCCTCTTACACTTTGAAAACCATATCTTGATCTGCCTTTGACATCATTGCAAGATGTAAAATTCAGCCTGGGGGATTACCTCAGTGGCAGCAGAGTACAGGGTGCGGGAGATCCTAAGTTCCATTCCCAGCACAGGGAGAACAAACACCCAGAATCCAAGGAGTTAGTTCTTCTGAATAACTTACATTTACCATGTATACTACACATTTCAGGATTGACAGGTGCTCTAGATATCTAGGAGATGAGGGTATATACATTAACCTAAGTTTGTCTGCATTGTGTTTTCACTTGGTTAATACTTTGAGTCTACCTAAGCTAAGAGTGTTCATTGTGGTTAGTAAGCTCATTTACAAGAATAGAATTAATGAAAATTTTCTCATCAGTTTTTTTATATGTTTGATATTAGGGATTGAACCCATTGCTTTTGCATTGAGCAAATCTCTTTGTTATTATTACTTAAAAATTCAAAGCAAGATCTTGCTGTTAGTTGTGGTCACTCAAGTAAGTTGAAGAATGAAACCAGGGAATGATACAGCAATAAAGTCTATTGAGAAAAGTAAACTCCTTCTAATCAGGAGGGTGGCCTAAGGGATACCAGGGAGCCTTCTTGCCTAGGGGTTTTTATGTGCTTTTGAAAGGAATTAAACTTGATTGGCAGATTTTTCTGCCTCCACCTCTTTCCTTTCTCCCTAATCATATCACTTCATTTAGTGTGAGCTTTGGACTTATGATACAAGTAGTCATGCTTTGTGTAGTTATAGTTGGTACACCTGCATCATTCCAGTAGAAATGTCTTTCTTCCCCCCCCCCCCCCCCCCCCCCCCAGTGCTGGGGGATTGAACCCAGGGCTGCTATACTATGCCACATCTCCAGCCCCACTGTGTGTTGGGGGGTAGTGATTTCAAAACAGAGTCTGGCTAAATCAGTTGCCTACAATGGATTGAAACTTGCAGTCTGCCTGCCTCAGTCTCTCAGTGCTGGGATTCTAAGTTTGTGCCACCAGGCCCGGCAGGAATGTCTGATAATTTGTTCAAAGTATCTGGGCCTGGTGAGGTTTTATTGACCTTCTCTTCCTCTTTCTTCAAAGTGGATGTTCCCATTTTTGTGTTGACTATAGTACCTCCATTTTGTTCCATGCACCTTAGGCCCTCTACCTACTTAAACCCTTCATCTCCTGTCTCATTCACTACCACCACCCCTGGAATGCCCATAATGGCTGTTAGGGGAGAAGGGGTAATGACGGTTTGGTTGCTTCCTGGTAATGGAGAACTAGGGTTGGGACCACAGTCAGGCTTCTCCCAGCAGGTCTATCAAGAGGGCCATAGTAGTAGAAGCTGAGAGGCATATCTGTCGTTGGTTCCATCTGTGTTGTCCTTGAGATGGCCTCTAGGAAGGAAGAGAAAATTTTACCATTGGATGAAGAATGTGTAGGTATGAAAGGGCCAATAACCTTATAATGACGGTGCCAAAAATGGGAACACTCAAGTCCATATCTGGGCTAAGGATACTTGGGCTACGTGCACCTCTGTTGAAATGTCCTTTTTTTCCCTCTCCTGTACAAGTTAATTCTAATTAGAGGATAGTGTTCTAATTTATCTTTCCCTCTAGAGACTATTTTTCTTCATCCCCTTAAGACTGCAGTGAAAACTCAATGCATTTTCAAGACTGGGGGCCAAAGGCATACCAGTTTTTGAGAATGCGGGCCAAAGGTGTGTCTCCTGGGGCACTCTTGGACTCCTTGTTACCCATCTGTAAAATATCAGAGGACAAGGGCATCTCTTTCAGCTCCTTTAGTCCCTCTTAGGATTGAGGCATCCCATGATGGGGTCCATGCCTGTGGGATCTCCTCCTTTGTAGTCTGTGATGATACCAGCAGGGCTGTGAGCTCTGGACTTACTGATGTTGTACTGTAGTGTCAGCAAGCTGCCTGAAGTCACTCCTGATGGGTGTCAAGTTAATGAGTTCTCTTAAGATGTGTTTGGAAACAAGAAACTTGTAATTCTCACCAGACCAAATGAAAAAACACACCAGAGGGAGAGCTTAAGCTGGCAAAAAACCCACAGTTGAGTCAGTTGGGATTAGGAGGCCCAGGAAGTCAGTCAGTGCAAAAGGTAGAGCCAGTCTCACCCATTCTTGTGGGAGTAGGTGAGAAATCTGACTCAGGAAGTCAGAATAATTAAATCATGCCTTCATCCAATTTGTTCCTCTTCTATTTGGGCTCCCTGCTAACGCTGACCTAAGTGAACGGTCACCAAAATTCAGTGCTATTTTGGGGATGAGGTAGGCTTAGGGAGGCCATGTGTCCTAGCACCCCCTCCATTTCCTCATATATGAGTCTCCTGACAACCCAGGGTAGGATCTCCTTGCATCCCATCCGGGGAACTGCCAAACATTTTCCCTTCCACTTCCTTGGGGACACCAAATGCACTCTTTGGATTTTGGCTCCACTAGATCTGCTGGTTCCAGCATCTTTTGGCTGGCTCTTCTGTTTATGAAAGAAAAAGAAAGACAGACAGACAGGGCCTCATTCTGTAGTCCAGGCTGGTCCTGAACTCATGGAGCCCAGGCTGACCTTGAGCTCTCAGCAGTTCTCCTGCCTCAGCCTACTGAGTGCTGGAATTACAGGTGTGTACCACCAGCCCAACGTATGTGGTATTGAAGAATTGAACTCAGACCTTTTTGCTTGCTAGACAAGTACTTTAATTGCTGAACTATGCCCTTTAATCCCATGGATTAAGCTTGGAAAGAGATACAGCGTTTTGATCCCGCACAAGGGAGAGGGGTGCCAAGGTCTGTCCAAGCACTCTAATGAGGTATTAATGGTTCAGATCTGGCATCTCCCCTGAAAGCCTCATGTATTTTGTTGTTGTGAAATATCTATAGATTCCATATGTTGCTAAGAGGTGGGACCTGGTCAGAAGGAGCACATCACTGGGGCAGAACCTATAGAAGGCTATACACTAGCTCTGTCCTTCCTCCTCCTCTTGGCTTCCTACTGCCATACCATGTACACCTCCTCTCTGGCTACTCCTCTGCTAAGCCTTTCCACCACTGCCAGTTGCCAGTGGATGTTCTGATAACCTTCTGAAACTCTGACCTAAAATAAATCTTTTCTTCTTTAAGTTCTGGGTATTGGATATTCTGTCTCAGCTTTGATAAGTAACTAAGACATGAAGATATGTAGAGGACCCATCCAGCAGGGCCCACTTTGTCTACCAACAGTAGAAGTCACCTCCCAAAAAAGATGTAATTGGGTCCTTCTTGGGGCAGATGGTCCCAGCATAACTGAGGGACCTGTGAGTCCACATCAGCTAACAGGTCACCATGACTCCTCACACTGTGATTGCTAGGACAAGTGTACCTAGTGGAACAAAGCAAAAAACACAGATTATTCTGTCAAGAAAAATGAGTTCTATTCATCTATTGTGAAACAGTTTATTTAACCTGTTCTTGTAACACTGGAAACAGCTTGTAAAAATATAACTGCTTACATACGCATCTACGATAACCCCCTTTCCTCCACCTATGAGGCCAAAGAAACTGGCTCGCTATACTGTGTAATCAGTAGAAACAGCTTGGCTACACTTCTGTAAACTATGCTGCCTACTAGTTCTATGTTATTTGGTTACAAGACCGTGACCATCACCTAAGCAATGGAATGTGCTTTTGCCCTTATAAGCCTGACACTGTAAATAGGAGAGGGTTGCTCTCCCAAGCTCCACAGTTGAGCAAGGCAGCTGCTGGCCAACTTACAATAAAGTTTGCTTCAGGATTGGAGGAGTAGCACCTGCCTAACAAGCTCAAGACATTGAGTACGTTCCCTAGCACCATATAAGCTGGGCATGATGGTACACACCTATAATCCCAGCACTTGGAAAGCTGAGGCAGGAGGATTGCCATTATTAGTTCAGGGTCTGCCTGGGCTCTGTAGTGAGTCAGAACTAGTATGGAACACAGAGCGAGACTGTGTCTCAAAAAAGAAAGCTGTAATTGTCAACCTGTGCCCACTACAAGTAAAACTGTAATCTGTAAAATATAGAAAAATGAGGAGGAGGAATCTTGGAGGAGTCCCCAAGGATGTTACTGTGGTCATGTCACTTAGATTAATGCAAAGTTTATTAAGCAGAATTAAAGAAGCATGTACTCAGAAGAGGGGGAAGCTCTCAATTGGCGAGGCACATTATGACCTGGGGCTTATTATGTGTTTTGGGGGATGGAAATCTGTGAAATTTGTGGATCTGTAGAAAACTTGTACTCAGTTATAGTTGAAAGGCAAAGAATGATCTGTTTTACCAACTTAATGTATTTTGAAGAAAATATATTAAGTGAAAAGGGAAAAGTTTTGTCACCTCAGGTAACTTTGTGCCTGGACTATAAGACCCTGTCTCAAAAAGAAAAAAAAAAAAAGAAAAAAGAATAAAGTCTTAAATTTGCTTGTCTCTGTCTTTTAAAATCCATAAGGTAGAGACTTGGGGCATAGATTAGTGATTAGAGCGCTAGAATGCATAAGATCCTGGGTTTGACTCACTAGTGACACAGAAAAATTAGCTGAGTGTGATAGTACACACCTGTAATCAGTACCAGCACTCAGGAGACTGGGGATTGCCGTGAGTTCAAGGCCAGTCTGGGCCACATCACAATTTCAAGATCAGCCTGAACTGAAGAGTGAGACCCTGTCTCAAATTTAAAAAAAAAAAATCTGTGAGGTAGTCAATGAATGCCTTATATTGGGCTACCTTTCATAAAGTAATCTTTTTTAATGGTTAAATACTCTTGTACAGAATTTGGAAACTGTCAAAACAGAAGAAAATGAACTGCCTGACTTCATGTTTCATGTACTATAAACTCTCCTGGGCTTTGCAGATGACAGCACTGGTTGGTGTCTAGCTCTTTTGACATGAACTTCCCTGCACCTTTTCTTTCACTCCTGCACTTTGTGCACCCCCTTCATCAGCTGGTTAGTATAGTGAAGTTTAGAGTATTGGCTCTGGAGTTGGACTCCCTGGGTAGAATCTTATTGCTCACTTACTGGGCTATCTTGGGTAAGTTACTTGTCTTTTCTTAGTCATTTTTTTCTTCTTTAAAAATAGGGATTATTATTGTGCTCATTTCAACAGAATTGATCTAAGTTACATGAAAAACAAGACAGTGTCTACGTATAAGGATAAGCTAAATGGGAAAAGAACTGGTGGCCAATGGACTTTTCCTTGTGGTCATAGCTTCATGCAGGAAATCCAGGCCAAATATTCCCTCCCGCCATTGTTTCATATGCAATGGAAGCACTGGACTGCATCCATGTGTTCTTAAAGTGTGTATGTAAACAGACTTTCTCTTTGTATTTGAGGAGGTTAAGCATTCACCCTTTATTTTATGTGTAAAATGAATTCATGTTTACCTTTCCCATTGTCCTCATAAGAATAGTGTGTGAGGCAATTAAGCATTAAAATTAAAAACTATAAAATGTATTTTCAAAGAAACCATACTCAATGAGTAGTACTGTCTTCTGAATCTCTCATAGCTGCCATTTTTCTTCCTTTTGAGGATCAGCTGCTCCTTTTTAACAAAATCATCAGCATCTTCATGAATTTATTACATTTGATCTATGCACTGATATGAGAAATGTTAACTTTTTTTTTTTTTTTTTTTTTTGAGACAGCTTCTTGCTCTGGGGCCCAGGCTGGCCCTGAGCTCACTGTGGAGCCCAGGCTGGCCTCGGACTCAAGGCAGTCTCCTACCTCAGCCTCCCTAGTGCTGGGATTACAGGCGTGCACCACCATACCTGTTAGCACTTACTAGTCAAGCAAGCACTTTAACCACTGATCCATTCCTCCAGCCCTGGAATGTTATCTTTTTAAAGATGACAAATGATCTTTGTTGCCATATCTGCATTTCTGTCCTAGAATGTACTTTGCTTAAAATGTTCTCTTAGCTCTCAAGCTTTGAAGACAGGGAAGATGGCTTTAAAACTAGGATGCTTTTCTTTGGGAGGGAGATCTCTATAAGATTAGGGCAACCAGGTTGTTTCCTTGGTTAGTTAAAGAGAAACAGCATAGTGCAGGTGTCATTAGAAAGGCCCAGAGATTTGAAATTATAAAAGCAGAATTAGTCATAGCTCAGCCTTTTGCAAATGCTGTCTTAGAAACTTACATAGTCCCTGAGCCTTTGTTTTATAATTTGTTTAACAAGAAGAATAACAGCCTAACACGGTCAGGAAAACTGAAACATATTTGTAAAAATTCGCTGAAAACTGTTAAGCATTATTGAGTTACTTTACTGTATGCTGTCTTGGCCTAATGATAAACCCGCATACTGCTTTTGGAAATTTAGTCATTCCCTATTTCTAATTAGACTCTCTAAAAATAGTGTGGGCCTGAATAAATACATGTCCATTTGCTATTTGATGTAGGCATTTTTCTACATCAGCACCATTCAACAGGATGTTAGGTGACCACATATTTAATGTTTTTAGTAGCCAAATATAAAAGGCAAAGAGAAACAATTGGGATTAATTTTAATATTTTTATTTAACTGTGCAAAATATCGTTTCAGTATGTAGTCTATGAAAATCATTAAAGAATTCTATATTCTACCAAATCCTTGAAATCTAGCATGTATGTTCATCTTTCAGCATATCTCAGTTCAGACTGACCTCTTTCAAGTGCTCAGTGCTCACATACGGCTAGTGGCTACTGTGGTGAGCATCCCACCTAGACGGGGGGGGGGGGGGGGGGGGGGGGGGGGGGGGGGGGGGGGGGGGGGGGGGGGGGGGGGGGGGGGGGGGGGGGCTCTAGTGGTGTACAGAACAAAATCTTTCCTTTGGGGTTACTATATTCGAGGAAAGCAGGTAGGATAACATGTAGAAATGAGGTGTCAGTGATCTGTGCTATAAAGATAGTATCCAAGGAAGTGACTAGGAGGGCTGTGGTTAGAATACTCAGGGAAGTGTTCTGGAGTATTGACATTGGAGCATAGATGTGAAGGATTAAAAAGCCATGCTGATGATGCAAACATAGGATTTCTAGCAGTGGTGCTGTTGCTAATTTTTTTTTCTAATCTTTTGTAGATATGTGCATTGCTATTGCAATTTCTCTTCTCATGATCCTGATATGCGCAATGGCTACATATGGAGCATACAAGGTAGGCAGCTGCAGAAGATGCTGGGCCTTTTCTTCAGCCTCTTGCATTTATAAAATCCGTACATTTATTCATGATAAGTAGAAAGTAATCTCAGGTTTCTATAACATTTTTTGAAAAAAGTGTAAATCTCTCGCTGATATTGCATGGTACTAGGAAAACCAGTATTATAGTTCCAGACATATTTGTTAAGTCTTATTTGTTGCTGCTTGGCAAGCCAGTTGTCACCTTGCCCTGGTTTAATGAATTTCAACTCCTCCATATCCCTTGAGATTGAGAAGAGATGTCTCTAACTCAATGAAATAATGTTTTGTGATACTGATACTAACATTCTGTATTCTCATGTTTAGCAACATGCTGCCTGGATCATCCCGTTCTTCTGTTACCAGATCTTCGATTTTGCCCTGAACACCTTAGTTGCAATCACTGTGCTTGTTTATCCAAATTCCATTCAAGAATACATACGACAGCTGGTATGTGACTCTCCAATTGATTGGTTCTTGTCATGCAAGCAACCTGGTCATCAAGGGATATGGGGGTATAGGGATGGGCATGTATGTTTATTGATTTCTTGATCTTTTAATTTACCATCTGACTTACTGATCAGATTCTGAAATGTTATCTTAAAGGTGAGATTTTTGATTTCATAGGATATTTTTTGGGAAGCTACAGCCTTCCTCAGCCTGAGAGAAATAGTCGTGACGCCGCATTTGATGTGCTCACCTGCAGTATAATCCAGGTGCTGATAATATCATTTTATGAAGTGTAATTTGTTCAAGTGTCAGCAAAGAACAGCTTTTTAACTCTGTTGTATGGGCGAAACAGTTCCCATGCATACTGGTTCTCACATGTCTTAGTTTTTTGTTGCACAGAACCCAATATCTACAACATAGGAGAGGAGAGACAGGCTTATTTCAGCTGACAGTTTCATCAGGTCTCAGTCCATTCATGAGGGGCTGGCAGTGGTGGGAAGGATAATCCAAGGATAATCCATAGCATCCAAATACATAAAACTTTTGGGTGACATTCCAGATCTGAACCGAAATACCATAAAACCCTGTTTGACCATAGAACCCCTTTCTTCCCTGAGGATCATTTGAAGACAAGATCTCTGCTGAGTGTCCTTCTGTGTATCCATAGGAGCGAGTACTGAAGGCTAGTATTTATGTCACTTGTGAGGTGGGAACACTTCTGGGTCTTTACCTTTTTTTAACCTTTGCTTTTAAAGTTGTGGATTTCTTTAAACTGAAATTTCTTAGAAATCTGGGAATGTTTTAATTAAGAATGTTCTCTATTGGAGGTTCTTGAAGGACTTTCTGAGCCTTGAGGAAAGAATTGGGTTTTCTGTGGATGGAGAGTTGAGGCAGTTACTGCACGTGAAGTGACAGTAGGAGCTGTGAGGCGGGGGTG